>OY744516.1:212596365-212611365 GCA_963556195.1 Sepiola atlantica
ATAGACACATCTGAACTTTTATTCTGATAGCAATTATATATATATATATATATATATATATATATATATATAACTTTAACATATATCTTATATATAAAGTAAAGACGTTTTTTCCCCTGTACCTTCGCGTCGAATAGGAAAATAAACTCGAACTCAATAGGTTACTACAATCACTACAACATAAAATTTATTCGCTCGAGCGTGTCTTTAGCAAACTCTAAACTATTACAGCCACCTCGCGCAAATTGTTATTTTCGTTCCTCACTCAGTCACTCTCCCCAAACCAGACACCATACATGTAGTAGCAAGAACATTTCTCTCTAACATTTTACTCCTCTCGCGCTACCAGTCTACACCGGGAACAAATACACAACGGATAATTTAAAACTTATTATTTACGTTAAATATGCCTTCACCTCACCACACAGTAGCATAAGTTGCACAGAAAATATAACAGACGCTCCCTTCAATACATCTGACTAGCGTACTATGTTACAAAAAACCTGTTACGGATTAACCGATTGACATTCTATTATTCTTGCTACGTAGCATTTACATGTTATCGAATAACAGATTACATTAAACTGAACACAATGACAATCACAAACACGACGATTTATTCAACTTCATTGGGCTAATAAATACATTAGTACACTTCTGACAGAACGTACAACATTTCTTATTCGATTTTATATGTATTACTTACTTTTCCATTAGTTTACTCTTCGCAAGCCTCAATCAGATCAGTTTACATTAGTTACAAGTTTCATATTATATTACATACTAAACAATATTTCAAATAACTTTTATGTTTCTGCCGGGGGGGGGGACCCTCAGTTTACACGTATCATATAGAAAGCTTATAGTGACAAGCAGATACTAATAGACAACTCAGGATTAAAATTGGAACTCAAAGCTTTATTTTTTAAACAATGGGAAACAATTTTCCGTGAGTAATATCGGAGAGATCAAATTGTTTATATCACGTATTTCGTCTTATTACTGACAGCGGTAGTAGCAGTAAGAGTAAGTCTGCCGGTAGTGAGTAAGACGACGCGGTCGCAGCAGTAGTGCAAATAGTTGTTGTTGAATGTTTGACGCTGGTACGACTGGCATGATCGTAGCAGTAGTACGAATAGTTGATGTTGTTCAATTGGTTGCCGTAGCAGACGATGACAGAAAGTACAACATTTCTTATTCGATTTTATATGTATTACTTACTTTTCCATTAGTTTACTCTTCGCAAGCCTCAATCAGATCAGTTTACATTAGTAACAAGTTACATATTATATTACATACGAAACAATATTCCAAATAACTTTTAGGTTTCTGCCGGGGGGGAAGCCTCAGTTTACACGTATTTTTCACTTTCTTTCCTTATTTCACGTACCGAACACCGATTACATAATACAAAAATAAAAAAATGTCAACTCTAAAATATAAGATAAAAATATTTAAGTTTTCCTTATGTTACGAAATATACAACTCAAGAATCAATATATACCAATAATTATACCTATCACTTACTTTAAAAACAAACATGTGACTTCTACACTATTTGAACCAAATTTATTTTGCACAAAGAATACACATCAAAAATATTATATTACATACTAAACAATATTCCAAATAACTTTTATGTTTCTGCCGGGGGGAGCCTCAGTTTACACGTATTTTTCATTTTCTTTCCTTATTTCACGTACCGAACACCGATTAAGTTTTCATTATGTTACGAAATATACAACTCAAGAAGCAATATATACCAATAATTATACCTATCACTTACTTTAAAAACAAACATGTGACTTCTACACTATTTGAACCGAACTGTTTTTTTTTTCAAATCATTAATAAAATAAGCATATACTTTTTACAAATGGGATTTCAGTTACCGACTATGAGAAGAAAAACAATTCAAAAGAACAGATCCTTGACTTTTAAATAAGGATACTTCTGTATTTCAAACATCACTTGGAAGACTTCCATTCATTCCACCGAGTGCCAGACTGAATGTTAAATTTTAAATTCTAAATTTTCGTTTTCAACGATCACTATTGACCTTTCTAATAGAATTTTAATTCATACAATAAAAAAATTCACTGTTGACTATTTTGAGAAACTTTTCAATCATACAATAAATAAATCAATGACGATTCATAAAAATTATACATTTTCGTATTAAAAATCACTGTTGCATACTTTGCGAAAGTTTTACTTCATACAATAACAAAAAACATTTACATTGTTTTTATAAGTTAATAAATAAAACAAAAACATTGTCGAAATCGATTAACTTCTTTGGGAAGAATTCCCTCACCGTTAAATACTTTGAGACAAGTAACAAAACAAACAAACCGATTAGATACATTTTTTAAAGAAAGATAACAAACCACCGCGCTTACAGATTAGACGAATATCATTCAGTTATTCTTCTTTCGTAACAATTCACAGTAACCGAATAACTGATTACATTAATCCGACCACCTTCACAATCGAAAACAGGCTACGATACGATAGTAGAATGGGATCGAACGCCAAAAACTGTAACGTCGTAAACACTAACCCACCGATGGGGAATATAATATTAATATGAAAATTAATAGAGTTAAACGAAGCCTGTCCGATATATACTGAAAGCAATTTACTTTGATTTCACCAGAAATTTTATCTTTATTTTTTTTTAAACACCGGCTCTGTCTGTGATAAGGGCCCTTGGAAAATTACAGAGGCCTACATAGCCCCATTAAAATCCACTGAAACACACAAATATAATTAATGTAGGCTGCAGAGCATTACAATTTGTATTCGGATGGGGGGTGGGGGCACTAAAATTACGATTATATGCTTATTTTTAATAATGAAGACTATTCTCTATTTTTTTTTCATGATTGCGATTGAGTCACGTGAGCAAAATACGTTACGATTCACCTTCTGGCGAGCAAATGTACGGTCCACCATGTGTACGGGGGGGGGGGGCATAACAATAAGTAATAAAAACATTTTTGTTATAACATTACATGCAGACAATCATCTTTACTTTTAATTGCTTGCTATTGTTTATACATGTACACTGTTCAATGGCAGAAAAGAGGATAAAAATTGAAATCCTCTGACATAGATTCAGTTATCAGTGCGGAAATTCAAGATCCAGTAGCAGATCCGGTTTTACATGATTTCATTAGGCACCATATGGTTCATGGAAACAGAGGTTCACTCTGTCTCCAAGATGGACACTGCAGTAAGAGCTTGAGTGAAACTCAATCGGATACAAATGGCTACTCACAATATCGACGACTATCTCCTTTAGCTGGAGGTTTTGAGACGACACTTACCCTACCTGGCAACATAACAGTTCCTGTAGATAACCGATGGGTTGTACCACATAATAAACTGCTTCGTGAGATTTTTGATGCACATATCAATGTTGAATATTGCAACAGCATGAAATAAATAAAATACATTTGTAAATATGTAAATAAGGATAGTGATCAAGCTATCTTCACAATTGAAAGTAATGCTCATGATGAAGTTAAGAGATACGATACGGGACGTTACATATCTACCAATGAAGCCATTTGGAGAATACTTAACTTTCACATACATATACATCATCCCCCCCAGTTATTCACCTATCAGTTCATCTAGAAAATGGACAGCGTATATACTTTACTGAAAGTACTGCAGCAGATAGAGTTGCAAATCCACCTTCAACCACTCTAACAACTTTCTTCACATTGTGTCAAACACATTTTTTTCCACGTACACTTTTGTACTGAGAAGTTCCAGTTTATTATACCTGGGACACTAAAACTAAGGTCTTCAAGCGACGGTAACAGGGTAAGCCAGTTCCAGGCTATCCGTGCGTTAAAAGAACAGAAGTTTTGGGGCAGGGTATACACCGTGCATCCAAATCAACTTGACTGCTTCTGTTTGAGAATGCTTCTACACAATGTTAGAGGTTCACAGAGCTTTAATGACCTAAAAACGATCAATGGTCAAGTTATGACTACATTCAGGGATGCATGTAGTGCACATGGACTACTTGAGGATGATAACCACTGGGATGCTACATTACAGGAAGCATCTATATCTGAATCTGCCGACAATTTGAGACATTTGTTTGCCATCATGTTGACATCATGTGCAGTGTCTCATCCGAAACGACTTTGGGATGCACACAAATAAGCTTTTAGTGAAGATTTCCTTCTTAGGAAACACAATCAACAGCCTGAAGTTGATATAACATTTTAAGACGACATCTTCAATATGGCTTTAGTTCATATCGAAGATATGACTTATAAGATCAATGGTAAACCACTCACAAAATTGGGTCTTACCTCACCTAATCGATCTAATACACATCCGGTCATTACTGCATGGACGCGTGAAATTAGTTATCAACCTCATGAGCAAGCATCAATTGTTCGAGATGGTATCGCACGACTAAATAATGAGCAAATTCATATTTTTCGTACTGTAGTTAATACTGAAGAAGATCAGCAAGGTGGCCTTATATTCCTTGGTGCACCCGGAGGTACTCCTGGTGGTAGGACAGCTCACTCCACATTTAACTTGCCATTATCTAACAAAAGATGCTGATCCAATTTGTCAAATAGAAAGAGGGTCAGATTCAGCCAAAGTCATACAGAATTGTTCCTTCATCGTATGGGATGAATGTACAATGGCACATAAACAAGCGGTGGAGGCTCTAGATAAAACATTGCATGATCTCAGGAGACGTGATGCTGTTATGGGTGGCATAACACTATTATTATCAGGTGACTTCCGACAAACGCTTCCTATTGTTCCACGTAGAAGTCCCCCTGATAGGCTTAATGCTTGCATTAAATTGCCATATTTGTGGAAGTACATTAAAACTGTAACGTTCACTTCTGTGGATCCTATTCTCGATCGCGTCCAGGCTGTACAATACCCTACAGAATTTTTAGATTCATTAGAATTGCCTGGTATGCCAACACACAGCTGAAAGCTGGATGCCCAATTATGTTACTCTGGAATCTTCATGCTCCAAGGCTATGTAATGGAACGAGACTGTGTTAAATGCATGCAACCTCATGTGATAGAAGCTGTAATACTAACTGCTTTGGCAAGGGGCAAACTGACATTCCTTCCCAGAATACCCATTATTCCGTCGGATTCTGCAATAAAATTTAAAAGGCTTCAGTTGCCAGTTAAATTGTGATTTGCTATGACAATTAACAAGTTCCAAGGACAATCATTGGCAGTGGTTGGTCTAAACTTGACTTCACCTTGCTTTAGCCATGGGCAGTTTTATGTCGGATGTTCAAGAGCTTTGTACGAATAACTTTTACCACTATAAAGGAGACATCTGTTGGAACAAACACAAGAACGCTAGCGCACAGCTCCATGTTAAATATAATTTTAATTACCTAAATTACTTCCAGTGAAATGATTTATTTTCTGAATCTATTCATTTAACTTAAAAATTTAAATCAGGCTGTTATATTTCCCCGGACAACGCCGGGACACGGGTCCTGCTAGTTATTAATAAAACTAGTCAATGTATAATCAATTAATAATTACTGTATAAGTCATGTAGACATTAATGTTACTTACTAATGTTGAATTTATTTTGGCGAAAAATGCATATGCATACTGCCCAATATTCATTAATTGATTAATTACGTACTGAAAATCGGATTTAAATAGGAGTCTTAGTGACTCGTCTATTCGGCAAATGAATGCAGTACGTAAACATTAACTTTAATAATGAGTTTGCAGTTTACCCGCAAAACGTGACACTACGACATTTGAGATACGGAACGAGATTGCTCGTCCTATTTGCTGGGTAAACTAATCTCACGTTTATAACAGTGTTTTCGTCTGTTATCTGGTAATTCCCCCTTCAACGTGCATGATTATTTGTCTATTCACTGCTTCTCGGCTAATTGTCTCCCTTCTAATACCTCTGATAAACAATAATGGCGCCAGGATTCATATAATTGTGCAAATTTAGTCCTATCATTATGCACGGGCTTTCTACAGATCAAATCAAGATGACCTTAAATGTGTGATGATTTATATTTACCGTAAACTTCTATCTGTAATATGTCGTAAATAGCATTAACCTCAACTGGATATATGTATAAATTGACTCGACTGAGAAAGAGAGAGAGAGAGAGAGAGAGAGAGAGAGAGAGAGAGAGAAATGTGTCTGTGAGGTATCACGTTATTTTTTCTATAGCAAGATTATGTTTTTTTCCATATATCGGAGTTATCAATGGCAGCCTCAATAATTACACGACTAATTAAGAGGCATGGAAGGCGGAATAGAAAGTTTTAAAAAGAACTGTTTTTACACAGTTTTTGGATCTTTTGTCTACAAAGTTCGCCGAAAATCAGACGTAAGATAGAAAGGTATCTCATTATCAGAATGTAAGCTATATGTTAGACGCACTGATAGCATTTGAGTACCTTAATATATTCGAAAAGTGCAGCAAACCTTTTACTGATGATCCTAAAATATCTATAAAGTGCATTGCCAAAAGACGTATGTTAAAAAGAAATAACCTGAAATGTTGTTGACAAATGCATTAAATACAAGTTATATGTGATGAGTAAATGTTATTTTACACCGAAAGAAGTTTTTAAAAACACATAGCTTAATATAAGTATTAATGGGCGCCTAAACAAATTTCTTAAAATGCGCATGATCACATGAACACAAACATTTAATCTAGCTCCACAGATATCAGTTCTTTGGACGATTATGTATGGGGCGTTGTTAATAAGTACTGCTAGAACATTAAATCCTCTTAATGCCAACTATGAAACACGATAACCTGATCATAGGTGATTCTTATCCAAAAGTAAACGCGGTATCAGAACTCAGGAGACGTTAATGTGTATGAGTCAGCAATTAATTATTCTAAAATGGTCACCCATTTAGTAATAGCCTGAATATGTATTGCTTAACTTTAATTTACAATAAAACACCTTGTCTTAACAACGTAATGAAAATAAAGAATGATAATGTGAAAAAAATCCTCTCACAATGACGTACCTTCCGGAAGGACCGGAACGATAAGTCAGCAATTTATTTTTTCAAAATGGTCATCCATTTACTAATGGCTGGGATATGCCTTGGTTAACTTTAATTTACAACAAAACACCTTGTCTTAACAACGTAATCAAAATAAAGAATGACAATGTTAAAAAAATCCTCTCACAATGGCGTACCTTCCAGAAGGACAGGAACGATAAGTCAGCAATTTATTTTTTCAAAATTGTCACCCATTTACTAATGGATGGGATATGCTTTGCTTAACTTTAATTTACAACAAATCACCTTGTCTTGACAATGTAATGAAAATAAAGAATTATAATGTGAAAAAAGATCCTCTAAAAATGACGTCACTTCCGAAAGAATGACTTTGCAATTGTAACAGTAGTTGCCATTCAAAGTATGGTTTAAAAAACACGCTGGTTTCTTAATGAAATGTGTTTAATTAATTGTATGAATAATATTTATTAATATCACCTTATCGGAAAATATTGTAAATACATATGTAAATTTTATAATAGCAGTTATAAGTGTATATTTGTAAATATGAATTTAATTGAAGTTTAAAAGAAATGAATTACGTAAATGGCAAAACCCATCTAGTGTCTGAGCGATTTTTTTATCAGTATATAAGGAAGTTGAAAAAGTATTATTGAAGTAAGATTTTTGACACATTTTCTGTTCTACTCGCAGTCTCGTTTGAAATTTATTTCTACTGTATTTATATGTTTACGGCGGTTTTTGTAGTACTATATATAGAAGCTGGCAGACTAAGTAAATAGTAATATTACTCTGATAGAGTTTCAGCTTCAAAAAGGCAGTAAGTCAGATACATAATCTCCATTATTAATAGATGTGTGCATACATATTTTTATTTTTTATTTAGATTTCAATATAGAGTAAAATAGAGACTAAGGGGGTAACTTAACTGTGGCTTATTTCCTTTTAATGCCTTGGATATTGTTAAGATATATATTTAACAATCCGTAAATAATATATTTATTTGTTAAATTAAATATATGATTTTTTTTATATATCTCTATATATATTTGTAATTGGTATATAAAGGTATTATATAAGTATTTAAATTTAATTATTATAAAAAATAGTATTTTAATTCAGTTATTAGTGCATATAATATTTTTTAATATTTACTTGACTTATTTTAATTCAATGATTACTGTTTATTTATATATATATATATATATATATATATATATATATATATATATATATTAATTTTAATCTACCCCAGTGTAAATATAAAGAAACTTCTAATATCTGAGTATATATATATATATATATTTATTTAAACACACGCAGCCACATTCATATTTTTAAAACTACACATATACACACTCACACACATATATATGTGTATATATAGAGAGAGAGTTATGATGCAAAACGCGATAAACGCTATTTAAAAATCACGAAGCAATCACTACAAAAGTTTAACATTTTACCACTCGACTAAACTTCAAGGTAACGTTTTACATGATATCACATCGGTATAATTTATGTTTTATTTCAACTAAAATAAGTAATAAGTCGATGTCTAGATATGATATATTCATCTTTTTATTGTCAAATGTATCAATTTAAACAAATATATATATATACAGTCGCGCATTGGTTTGTTTAGGTGATAGAAACTACAACATTTAAAGTAATTTACTAGGCTTTTCTGATAAATAATACATTTACTTGGTAATTTTGTTGCAGTAGTTTTTAAAAATATTATCCTTTAAATGGCCACCATTTTCGGCCTCACAAAGACGGGCTCTAGTTAGGGCATTTTCCATTACACTCCTTAGAATAACTGGCTCTAGTTCTTGGATGTCATGTCTGATATTGTTTTTAAGCTCTTGAATCGTTGTAGGCTTGTTCACATATACCCTTTCCTTAAGATAACCCCAAAGGAAAAGGGCTGTTAAATCTGGTGAACGTGAAGGCCAGTTAGAATTAGAAAATCTGCTAATTAAGCGCTCGCCAAACAATCCCCTTAAGAGCGCCATACTTTGTCGGGCAGTGTGGGCAGTAGCTCCATCTTGTACCACATTTCTGGGTTGTCCTGAACAGCTGGCCTTAAAACATTTTCAATCATTTGTTGATACCGCTGTTCAGTTATCGTCACCGCGACACCTTCTTCGTCTTCAAAGAAATATGGACCGATCACTCTTTCCGAGGTAACACCACACCATACGGTACATTTTAGTGGATGTAATTCACGCTGATGAACGGTTCTTGGATTTTCAATGGCCCATATTCTGCAGTTTTGCTTATTTACGAACCTGTTCAGATGAAAATGGGCTTCGTCGCTCATTATCAGCTTATGGATGAACTCATTTTGTTCTCTGGCTAATTGCTGAACGTGAACAGCATAAGCTACGCGTGATTGCAAATCTGTGGGTTGTAATGCCTGTACCAATGGAATTTTGTATGGAAACAGATGCAATTCACGCAAAATTCTTTGAAGTGACCTTTTGGACATCCCAATCTGAGTGGCTCGTCTTCGAGTTGAGGTGTGTGGATTTTCAGCAATGCTATCCTCAACGAGTGCTACATTTTCCGTTGTCCGTACTGAACGTAGTCTGCCAGATCGTGTCAGATCACTGACTGAACCCTGCTGCCGAAACCGGGCCACACGACGATCAATTGTGGTCTGACTGGGAGATTGTCTGACATTATAATGCCGACGATAGGCTCTTTGGGTTAAGGTTATTGAACGATAGTTTCCGAAGTAAAGTTCAATAATTTTGGTTCGTTGTTCAGTGCTATATTTTTCGATGAAACATTATCAATGTTTATATCTGTAATATTCTGAAAAATAAAGAGAAGATTCTATTAAATGTTAAAGTTGTTACTAATTCAAACTAATGCGTGACTTTTGCCCCACCCTGTATATATATATATATATATATATATATATATATATATATATATATATATATATATATATATATATATATATATATATATATATATAAAGAAAAATAGGGAGAGTCTTTTAGTCTTGGATAAATATAGCACTAATACCACTACACTGAATGGTTTGATATTAGTAAAACATTGCTAAACGTTAATCATTATATATCAATGTCTATATATATTCTGTTATCATTAAACCATATATAAATGCATGCACGCCGATGTATATGTGTACGCACACGTATAATGCAAAACACATGCCGTAACCTGTGTAATAACAATATGTGACCAATTATTGTGATCGTAGTAACAATAGTCATGAAAGTGAATGTGTAATTCAGACAAAAATGAGTTCAAATGAGATATTGTAAAGGTTGTAGATAATTTAAAGGGAATTAATAATTAGTCTGTTATTAATCGTAGGTTTATGTCTGGAAATAAGGATTCGCTTCTGAAAGTCTTAAATTCTTTATGTATTTTATAAAGGCACGAATGCAGACACGGGTGCTGTGTTGTGTGTTATTACATGAGATGATGTGCTTATGGAAAGATGACATGCAAGTATTCGTGTACTTTTGGAGAAAGGGGAAGGGTTCTAGCGAAGTTATCAAAAGATGTTTGATTATCCCGGCGTTTGTTAATTTTTTAACAGTAAGTCTCATATTTACTGAAAGACCTGTGAACACTAAATAGATAATTGTGTAGATTTATCCCCAAATATTGTCTCCAATTGTTTGTTTTTGTTCATACTCTCTTTCACCATTCTGGCGTTCTGCATTGCTATCGGCCTTCATATTGAAGCTCGATTTCTCCGGTGTAGCTAATCGTGGTAGAATCCCTATTTACCACTAGCTGAACTGATAGCTAATTTTGTAAAACCAATTAAAGCTACCGGCATTTGACAATGTTTACATTGAGATCTCACTTGCATTCAGCCCGTGTCGCATGACAGCGTAGGCGTATAAGCTCCGACTATCAGCTCGACGGTTAGGATCGATCCCGGTTTGAGGCACTAGCTGATCTAACCAGACTGAAGAACTGTGATACAGTGAAACAGTCTCTATGCGGGTGACTATATATATATATATATAATATTTATATTTAATGCACGTTTAAGATTTAATTTAATTCATAATAAAGCCTGTTTGGAATTAAAACTTTGTTGTCATTGTAGCGATTATGGAAAGTTTCGCTCGAGTGTCGAACACTATCGACAATAAGACGGTTGCCCCGCCTCTTGGTAAGTGTACGTTAATTTCAATTACTGTATGTGTCGATTTCTAGCGGCCGCGTTGGCATAGGCGTTAGGCTTGTACTTCTAGGCTGAATCTACGAACTGCGTTCGAGCCCATGCGACCGCCTGCAACTACAACACCTGCACTGATGAGGATGGAAAACCCAAACCGACGTCGTCTGTAGGTATAAACAGCTTTAGTATCTGAAAAATATTTATAGTATATATATACACATATACATATAAACCCAGAAATATTACCATACATATATATATATATATATATATATATATATATATATATATATATATATATATATATATATATATATATACTAGAGTCGGGTCAGCTACTATTCATTCTCCGAATAGACTAGTTTGACTTCAAAATGTAAAGCTTAGACTTCCAAAGAAATGTAAGTTCAGAGAATCTTTCGTCATTGGCTATAGTTGAAATCCAATGGAAATATGAAATAGTTTAGTTCTCAAATGGGAGGTTGTGCCATATTAATATAAATTTTTTATTAATTGATGTACTATCGCTATCGTGAAAATTTCACAAAAATGAAAGTTTCTTAGTTTTCACAAACGATTTTTTCCATGATGTTACACCATTTTTAATAAAAGTAAATTAAACGTAATATAGTTAATATCTGGGTCCCATAGGTCTAGCAGTTAAATTCCAAGGTTTCATAATTATACTTTAATTAAATTAGAAGTGAATACTATACATAAAAATATATAAACAGATACACGTACCTAACTTTATAGAGAGAGATTGAGAAGAGAGAGAGAGACCAGGAGAAAGACAAAGGGATGATAAAAAACGTTGCTTATAAAGAAAGAATTTAGCATAAATAACTGTTTTCTGTCCGTGTAAAGAATGTCAGGTGAGAACTACAGAAAGCAAGTATATTTTTGGTGAATATGGAATTAAATAAAAATGCAATAACATTCGAATTGCATACATATGCCTTTTACTAGAAATCGAATAAACTCGAATATGTCTAGTTTAAACCATAAAATATTTTCTTTTGACTAATAGCGAAAATTGAAATATAGCGAAAATTGAAATATAGCGAAAATCGAATTTGCATGTTGAGAAGATAAGTCTTGCTACCGTCAGTGAAGTTATTGTATTCTAAAGCGAAATTATTGTTACTAGCAAAATAGTTTGCATCCGATGTTTTTTTTAGTTAATGTAATTCTGTATTTAAATCTCAATAAATAATTGAATTGAATAAAAATAACTTTACATTCGTTGGCTGAGAATATATTAAAACGTTATAACATTAAAAGAGAAGTGAGAAGACAAAGAACTCGGCGTTGCTCCGGAATACATAAACACAAATATAGTTTTCATTATATTATAAAGGAGAACGGGAGAGGTCAAAATATCAGCCTTGCCCGCGAAATACATTAAAACAAATAAAGATGTTACACACATTTTTACCTCTTCTATTTTATTGTTTATGGCCCCGGGGTAATGCTGGGTATTCTCGATAATCTCTTATCTATATCTACATAAATAATTAAATTGAATCAAAAAAAGTATGTTCATAATATTAAACCCAATGTAAAAAATGAATAAAACATCACAAAGGAAAGACAATTTTACTGATTAGATTCTATATTTCAATGTAATGCGTTTGAATTTCATTACTAAATGTGTTTGAATTTCATTACTAAATGAAATGAACAAGCCGCGCGTGCGTGGTCCCCCTCTATATGTGACTCGATGTGGCGAGTGTAAAATGCAATATATTTGGGCAATTTGGGGCATTTTGGACCCCCCTTTGACCCACTAGGGGCGCGAACCAGAATGTATCTGAGGTCAAGGATGCTCATTTTATATCCAGAACTAGTGGCTCTATATGTTGGCCAAGTTTCAGAAAAATTGAATGGATGGAGTAAAAGTCATGGGGCAAAACATGCCATTTTTTGCCATTTCGAGAAATTCAATGGGTTGTTGCAGAGAAAAATCCGGACGGACGGACATGCCTCAAAACATAAGTCCCCCGATTTATAAAATCGGGGAACCAAATATAAGTGAATTAAAAACCTGTGTTTAAAACGTTGATAAATAAAACTTGTAACATTATTTTGTTTAATTAAAAGTACTTATTTAAATACATTTTTGCTTCTCCGTGAATATATAAATAAACTTATTGTTTTATAAGTTGTATATTTTGTGTCTATCAAAAGTAATTTAATGGATATGTTAATTCAATAAACTTATTTAAATTGATTGCATACATCAAATGAAATAATTTAAAAAACGTAGAGAAATAAACCAGGGAAGAACTTTACTTTCTTCTACTGTGCACCAAAAACAAATCGACACTTCTGTAAACAAGGTTTTTTTTTTAAACGTCCCTATTTGTGGAACACAATACAACGATGCTGCTTCTTAACAATTACAAAATAGTTCTGGTCAATTCTAATGTAAACAAATACTCGTTGAGCTGTCTTCCTAAATGTACAAAGGGTGCTTATTCAATCAATCGTTTCCAATCCTCTCATAATATTGTTCATTGTTCAACTGACAAGCGGTGAATCATTAGTAAAAAATATCGAAGAATTACGCAGTCATATTCTAACGATTATATATATATATAAAGTAACGACTATATATTGAATGATGTTGTTTTTTGTAGTTAGTTTACATGTTCAGTTCAGAACCTAATGATCTAAGTTCGATCCTAACTCGATACACACATGAGGATATATTGACTGTAATTAAATTCCATTATATATTGTTTGTTGAAAAAATTATGATCATAAAACCTTAGACCGACTTAAAGAATTCTTGATTACAGTAAATGCAACCGACTTGTAAAATTTACTTCGTCTACGCGTAATATATTTAATAGATACTGTTATGAAACAAAAAGACTAGATCTCAATTTGAAGAAGAGATTTATCTCGAAATATTGGATATCTAATATATTAATAATTATGAACATTAGAATTTAATTTTTGTTCAAAATGTATTACGAATGGTCAAATCTTGTTAAATAATATAATTTGTATATTAAACATAATATGTTATATATATGTATACATATTTATTTATATTATTTCAAAATTTCATTCACACCACAAAAATTTCAGAATACCGAATAATTTAAAATCTGCAAAATAATCATTGATATACTGGATTATTTTTTTGCTGTTAATGATTTTTCGAAATCTAGATGATTATTTAAGCTATCACATTTTAAGATAATTGAGATTTCTACATAAAAATATTGACACCTTATTTAGTATAAGTAGGTCTTCATGAGCTATTATAGGACTACTAATTGAATGTTGGGTAAGCTCTCTGGAACAAGGGAAAATGTCCACCTTGCGTAAATAAATTATCTTCTGTAATAAATCGATTTAAATTGTAACAGAATGAATACACACCCACACATACACATACGCACACACACACACACACATATATATATATATATATATGTATATATGTATGTATATAGCGTAATAATATCCTCTAATCGATAGCTGGTTTGTTGGCGAACCATAAACGTACTTAACTGCTGGTTGCATTTGGATGTCGTCTTTAGAATCTCGGCGTGGATACTTTAGCTACGTCTAGCCACACTGATATGTTGAAGTCGTTGAAACAACTATTTGTGGTTATATATATATATATATATATATATATATATATATATATATATATATACAGTAGCCACAAATAGTTTTTTCGACGACATATATGTATATAAATATAACATATATATATATATATAAATATATATATGTATATATATATATGTAT
>OY744516.1:212616365-212638865 GCA_963556195.1 Sepiola atlantica
TTCCATTTATTTTTGTATTTGTTTACCTCCCACAGTGGTATGATTTGACACAAGGTCGGGAAAGTGGGGTTGAAAGGTAGCGCTCGAAGGGGACACCACTCTGGCCTGCAAAAGATGCATGGGAAGCCTGTCAGTCTCGGGCGTTAAGCAATAAACAACCCTTTTCTCAAAGGGTGAGAAGGCAAAGCCTTTGAGAGTGCACAGTACAATATCTCAGACCGGCAGAATTCAAGGCATGAAGGCGATGACGCTACCTGTCTACAGAGTGTAGCATCCATCGAAACAGATGCTGCATCCTAATTTTAGTCAAGAGTACGCACTCCATTTATTTCTGGTTCTGCGCCTGATATGTCTTTGCTTACAGCATACACAAGTAGAGGCGACCACAGAATGGCGGCTCATGATGCCGTGTCTTCCTAGATTGATATCCCTGTTAGCCGTTTTGCTGTCCTATACCGCTTGATCCTAAATCTGCTCGACATGAGTAACCCTGCTAGAAATCAATGTTCCCGATAGCATAGCTCTCATTCTACCACGTTTCTATTGCCCTTACTCTGGTGAAGACCGGCTTGACTTTATAATGTTTCTTTGTTGTTGGTGTCTTCTCGAAAGTCACTAGTTTTCTGTGTACTTTAAAAAAATCTAATGTATTCATAGAAGACTGTCTTAGCGTCATTTATTAAACTCTATATTATATGACCCCATCTATATGCCTATTGTTACAGCTAATTTAGAAATACGCTCGGATTAAAATAAATGTAATATTACCATAAAATATCGTAACTACCAAAGCCTAGTTTTTATAAATGCATTGCAGTCGGATTGGAAATATTTGAACATAATTTTGGCTTTGAATATAATTTGTGTATACTACAAAACAATTTATACAAAAAGACGCATTATTTGTCATTTCGATTTTAAAGTGGGTCAAATACCTAGCCATATCAATTATAACGACGACAATGTTTTTATCAGGCATCTAAATGAATAAATACGAAAGTGTTTTCTATTTAATAGAACTATATTTAACGAAAATCGCCTCTGGTTTATTTTATTAAATGATGCAGCAACATATTTTGCATTATTCCATATGCAATGATAGGAAAACACCCCCAAAAAGCCATGGCTACACTTCATTAAATACTTATTTTATCAAATCTTCTCATTAATTAATATTTTGCATGATATATTTGTAATTTTATTCTTTTATTCTTTTACATATACGCAATAGTTTTGATGATATTAATATTATTATGAGTAGTGATAATATTGTAAGATAATGAAGAGTGGTAAAAATGATTCGTGGGCGAGTTCATTGTGGGTGGACGTCGACAAAGAAAGAAAGAAACTTGATAACTGTTAAAAAGGAGATAGTTCCGAAGTGCAAGCGAGACTTGAAAGACGGCGGTTTCAGAAATCGAAGAGCCGAAGCGCTTGTTGATCGGAGTATCGAAGTGCCGAAAAATGGGAGTTTACTGGTGTTCATGGCACCGACGTCGATTTAGTGGGTATGGTACCCAAGCTGTTAGGCTTTAGTGTCCGCTGACTAAAAATGCGACTGATAAGCAAGTTCGTACAGTGAAGGAATCCCCTGACTTGTATTCTATCAAAGTGCTTGAATTCACGCTCTGATGGACAATGCAGAGCAAATTACTTTCCAATCGGATGTATATATGAACGACTTCCTATCGGAAACCAAGTCTGTGACCTCGGCAAGAAAAAGACATTCATGAGGCAAAAGTATATCAAAAGATGTTTATATGTGTGTGCGTGTTCGGCGTAAACCATCCGCTGATGGGAAATAAAGAAAACCAAAGTTGTTTTCTATATACTTTCTGTTCTTTGTCAATCTTTGTTGGATCTTACCGGGTACCCCGAAAGAACGGGTAATGCTCCATAAGAATATAACATAAAACGATTTAATGACAAAATAGAAAAATTCCAAATAAACATTTATCGTTAGATTTTTTTGTATTCAAATCACAATTCTCGATAAAGTTTACACACGTATACGTACATTTAAACACAAAAAATTTACATCAGTGTAGAATAATTGATTTAAAATTATTCTGCATTTTACTCAAAGTTGTTCTTTTAATAAATACTACATACTTTTATTTTCATCAATATATAAATAGTTATAACATATTTGATTTATTGTGTGATGATAATAATAATAATAATAATAATAATAATAATAATAATAATAATAACCAGTCATTTTGTCATTGAAGAGAAGAAAATTAATTCATAGTTTTGAAAACTTTATTATTTTTTCAATGTTTATTCTTCAATCTTTAATAAGAATGACGAAGAACACATAGTAACAATTTCAGAACACCCAGGAATCTATAAATGTTTTATTTCACAAATGAACGTTTCGTTTTTTCTTTCAGTATATAACCAATTTTATTCGAATTTATTTTATGTCCATGCTCATACAGAATCAAATACTTAGACTTTGAATATCGAAAAGACCATATGAAATAATGTTTTATTTTGTTCTCCTAATTTATAAAATGTAACTATATTCATACACAGAAAACATCCTCTACATTAGAATATATCAAATAACACTGTGACAATCATCTTTTTGTTGTTTATCTGAAAATTATTAAAATGTGAAATAAAAATTGTTAATTTATTTTTGTTGTTTTTTTTGTAAAGAAGGTAACAGGTCGATTAATTGCTGGTAGTAGTAAATAACAAATCAATGTACTTTTCCCCAAGGTTCGAACGCACAAAGTGATTCTGATATTAGTTTGTGTATACATATATATTTATGCAAACATTGTTAAAAATAACAGAATTCGTCTGTTTAATTATAGCTTTTTTATTTTCTCAATTTCTGAGTGTCTCTTTTGTATTAAAATAAAAAGAATGAAATGTTCTATAGGTTTCACAGGGTACATGAACGTTTTCGATTCTTCGTCGAATCATCCCCAGGTGTCAAAATCAAATTAACAAAAAAGCTAGAGAGAGAAGAGAATTTAAAAAAGACAGCGAAAAAATTCGCAGAGAATTTTTCGCATTGTTCCAGAAAGTCGTCTACGATTTAAATTCAGCAACTCTTTATACCCATGAGGATGATTCGACCAAGAATCGAAACGTTCGGAAAACCTGTGAAAACTATGGAGCATTTATTATTTGTTTTTATTTTAATACAAAAAAGACCATCAGAAAAATTGAAAAGATAAAAAAGGTATAATTAAACAGACGAATTCTGATATTTTTAACAATGTTTGCATAAATAGGTAAATGCTGCCTAAATACACACAATATATACATATCTTCATATATATATATATAAAAATATATATATATATATATATATATATATAATTATTAATGACAATATATGTATTAGCATATAATATCAGGTCCTTTGACTTTGCAGTAAACTAGTAACTAGTAAATAAGATATTTTTTGGAAGGAGTAAAAACTAATAATGCAATAATCATTTAAAATATGGGTACTGTTTTAGATATTGACCCTAACTTCCGTGACTGCCCGGCAGCAGCAAGCCGACAGCTAACGGAAGAGTCCGAGACCTGCCGAGTCGGCAGACGACAACAATGTAAGACGATGAATATACGTAAAGAAAAAGAAATGCATATATTTTTATACAGAAAATGAAATAAATGAACAAACCCATAGCTGAAATGAATAAACTTTTTTTTTATTAATAATTAACCATTTTATGTAAGAAAACTAACTTTTTAAACTCTTTTTTTTTGTTTTTTTTAACTGAAAAAAACTGTTTTTATGAACGCTAAAATAATAACTTTTTAAAAACCATTTTTTCTTGTTTTTTTTTGGAAATTACGCATTGTTTCTTTTGTTTTTTTTCAATTATTTTAGCTGGAGGGGTAAGGGCTTGTTTTTCGTTTTTGGAGGAGGGCTTAGCGAAATACAGGCAGAAGAGGAGGATGGGGTCGTCGCCGAGGATGTGGAAGGATCGCATATATTTTGCCATCAGAGCTTTCTGCTGGCAAAAGTTAATGCACTGCTCCGGAGAGGCAATCGAACTACACAACACTTCGAAATTCATTTTTAATTAGTGCCAAGCGTCTCTCTTTGAAATCAATATCGTCTGCCTGCCAGCCTCGTTTTCGATTTCGGCAGGTCTCGGACGCTTCCGTTAGCTGTCGGCTCGCTGCTGCCGGGCAGTCACGAAAGTTAGGGTCAATATCTAAAACAGTACCAAAATATGATGCCAAATAAATGTTCAATAGGAAAACAAATTTAAAATAAATAAATAAAATGTATATATATATATATGTGTGTGTGTATATATATATATATGTATATATATATGTGTGTTTGTATGTATGTATGTATGTATGTATGTATATGTGTATGGATGGTTCGGACGCGGAGCGCGATTGATGCAATTCGTTTAAATTGAGACCGTAAACAATAAAAACACGAATATAGTAAATCTAGACTTCGAATGAAAGCTAATTTTAATGGAAATCAAAAGAAACTATTTGGTACCATATTATGTAACACATGATTTTAGGGGGTCGTCGAGTGTTGAAATACAACCCTTTTTGTAGGGACAGTTTCGTGATATTAAAAATGCTGTTTGTCGCGTTTTGCGTTCAAATCTCTTCATATATGTATATTAATAAACATATTAATAAATAAAAGAATGCCTACAACCTAATATTAAATATAGGCATACAATTAAAATAGGACCTGATATTGACATTGATGCGTGCAACCTGATAATACAGTAAAATATAAAACGTAGTCACAATTACTTTAAGTATGTCTTTAAAAGTACTTTTGAATCCTCATAATACTTTAAAATGAGTTATTTAAACATTCATAAATTAAAGAATGCACACAACCTAATATTAAATATAGGTATACAATTAAAGTGGGACCTGATATTGACATTGGTGCTTGTCGGTATTCACATGATGATGCGAGTTAAATTTTAAACGTAATCACAATTAACTTTAAGTATAAATGCCCTTGAAAGTACTTTTGGATCTTCATAATACTTTAAAATGAGGTATTTAAATATCATTTTATAAAAATAGAATAAAATAAATAAATATTTAATAGCTCCCTTCGGTATTTTGAATCATGTCTAGGAAACTATAAAATATCTTCGTTGTGAGTGACAAATTCCTCCCCTAGTTTCGCATTTAATAGAAACTTACTACTTAAGTGAAGAATTCTGGGTAATTAAGCTTATCTAAGTATTGATGGTAACGATTTATAAATAAATACTAAAGATATTCCACAAAAACACCGAAGTATGACACTCTTAATAGTTGCTTGAATGGATGGCTGAGTCTATGAAACTAGCGCTAAACTGTTGAACTTAAAAGAGTGTCCTATCCAAATGACCTAAATAGACACCTGAAAACTAATTGATATCACTTTAGAAAGTAAAATAAAATTACCCTCAAGTGAGTTAGAATTTTTATGAATAAATTATAGAACTTATTAACTATTTTAAGAAATATTACTGAATTAAAATGTATAAATGCCCGCTCAACTTTTAGGATGTACTAGCTTTGAACGAAAAATTCAGAATGGCGTATTAGTAGGTTCCCCCACGTGTGAATTTCCTCTTTTTCTTTGTTTTTTGTTTGCTTTCATCCAAAAAATGAACCACTGTACAGTGTAGGTTTCTTCAAGACACTTTAATCCAAGAACTTTTTACTCTTTGTGAATTTTTCTGATGATTTTGTAGTGTTGCAGAGACGATATTGACATAAAAATGTTGTTTGGCACTAGACAAATGAAACGGACCGTAAAAAAATATACCTCACACAAATGTTATGTTTTGGAAAATGTGAAAAAATAAAAATAATAAAATAAAACCATGATTATTGGAATATAATATGAACTGACAACATGGTACCGTCAGTTTTAAATCGACAAGTGTTATAGTCTTATTGTTTGTCGTGCGCCATTGTTGTAGATATTGTTTAGAAAATTGGAGATCACGTGCTGCGATAACTTGGTGATATTTCATATATCTGTTAACCTATTCTTTTTAACGAGTTAATCCAGCATGTTTTTCAAAAAAGTTGTGGAATACATTAATAATAACTCAGAGTTGAAATTATAATACTGATCAAACCCGATGCTAATTATGATAATATTCACAACGGTAGCACTCACGACTTCGACAAATTTGACGAAAAGGATAATGACAAATTATTACTAATAGAAAATATTATTGTTAATACTAAAAATTAATAATAGTTTATGAAAATACAAATTACAATAACAATTGTCGGTAAGATTACTATGAAACCGTATTGTTTACATTCTTATTGTCTGAGTCGCTGAAATTTAAAAGACAAATCACGGTTTAGGATCGACGCTCGTACCGCTGTTTAAATTTAACTGTCTAATTTAGATCTGTTTGACAAGTCTGATGATGGAAACTCCAGATTCTTTGTTTGGTTCATAATCATTACCAGTCTCTTAAATAAAACATTTAGGGAATAAATACCTATATTAATGCATGTAAAATAAATACCTATTTTTATGCATGTAAAATAAATACCTATATTTATCCATGTAAAATAAATACCTATATTTATCCATGTAAAATAAATACCTATATTTATCAATGTAAAATAAATACCTATATTTATCCATGTAAAATAAATAGCTATATCTGTCAATGTAACATAAATACTTATATTTTCCATGTAAAATACATACCTATATTTATCTATGTAAAATAAATACCTATATTTATCCATGTAAAATACATACCTATATTTATCCATGTAAAATAAATACCTATATTTATCCATGTAAAATAAATACCTCTATTTATTCATGTAAAATAAATACTTATATTCATCATTGTAAAATAAATACCTATTTTTATCCATGTCAAATAAATACCTATATTTATTCATGTAAAATAAATACTTATATTCATCATTGTAAAATAAATACCTATACTTATCCATGTCAAAAAATACTTATATTTATAAATGTAAAATAAATACCTATATTCATACATGTAAATAAATACCTATATTTATACATGTAAAATAAATACCTATATTTATACATGTAAAATAAATACCTATATTTATCCATGTAAATACATACCTATATTATACATGTAAAATAAATACCTATATTTATCTATGTAAAATTTTCAAACTTGAAATGCACGAAGCATCTATCTTTAACCTTCTTTTCATTCAGAATAAGATATGGAAGTTTACTACATTCTCCACAGTTCAAGTATATTTCAAAGACTACTCGTTATCATTACACAAAATGACGTATATAACAAACTTGAGTCGCCGGTTGTCATAATGGGTAGGAATAGTCATAGTACTACTACTACTACTACTACTACTACTACTACTGCTGCTTCTGCTAAAATACATCGTATAGACAGAATTGCGCCAAATTTTACAAGAAAGTTTATACATTTTTAAAAGCAGGGTTATCTCTATTTACATTTTTGTAGCGTACCACTGAGTCAAATATTGTAATTGAATCAGTAGCAGTCGACTCGCCTGGATAGCAAAGTCTCATTTTACGAGACCCAAAACCCTTGATAATACGAAGCACACGAACTCACAGCTTTTTAACAACCCGTTTTATTACATAGAGTGTTTTCGTTAAGATTAGTTTATTTCAATAGGATAAGACTATTCTTTTTACTTGTGTTAACCAAAAACAATGCATAGTGACAATGCAGCGTAAGGGGCTACTCTGATAGGGGCCAGATTTATAGAGACAGATTTATGTTGAATAGCAATATGTTTGTTTAGATTACATTGACATTTTGTCATGTTGGTACGGTCGGGGTGACAGGGAGAGCATTCCAAAGGTCAACAATTCAACGAAAGAAGCTGTTAGAGTAGAAAATCCTCCGGCATTGATGGAGCTCTACAATTAGATGAGTTGAAGGGGTGCAAGTTCAGTAAGTTGAGCAGAATACATTCAGTGGAAGCACTTGTAAAACAAGCACAGCAATGCGACATCGCGATGATGCGACAGCGGCTAGGACTTGGTAGACAATGTAGTAATAATAAGGTTTAAGATTTATTTATGTCCCCTATTTCAAGAGGGAGAGACTAGTGGTGCAGTTGTAGTTTTTTATATCACAAAAAAAGGGTGTGGGTTTTATTTAGTCTCATTGCCATTGTGCAAATATCTAAAACAAACACGAATACATGTTACGCATAGAAAGTTTTAAAAGTAGGATTTTCAAAACAGTTTTTAATACGCATTGGTATTTAATAGCTATTGGATCGACTGGATGACGAAATCTGATTTAACGTAACCCCAAAATTAACCCTAAACTCTTGATAATATCAGGTGCAAGCCCTCACCAACAATAGTACTGGAACGTTTAAACAATGCATTTTATAATATAAATGGTTTTAGAGTAGAGATCAGTTCGTGTTTATAAGGTAAGACTATTTATAAATTCAGCGATTGTAGTAATCGATTTCTTTTTTATCCGCTGTTTAAATATATCAGTGAGATTGTAACTGGCTTAAATAAATACTCCTAATCTAGTTTTCAATACATTTCAACTCGTGCGTAATCAAGATGAACTTACTATAATTTCATGTATTGATGCTTACTCTGTCCTTAGTGTGTTTGTTTTGCGATTTAAATATACCTGTGCGTTGCCAAGAATCGGTGTTCGACACAAGATATGCACTTGTAAAACACACCTATTGTCAAATAGGTAATCAGTCAACTGGATGAATAAAGAAAATAGTAAGTAATTGCAATAATCTAAACACTTATTTACTGCCATGGAAATGGACTGTTGTGCTGAACAATTATTGATCTGTCACAGGAAATGGACACTTTTTTATATTAGATAAGAAATGAGTCATTAGGGACACGCACAGAAAGCTATAAAAATGTCAATATTTTTATATATATATATATATATATATATATATATATATATGTATATATATATATATATATATATATATATCTTAATCACCACCACTATCATCATCATAATCATCACTATCATAATACTACTACTACTAATAATAATAATATAATAATAATAATAATAATAATAATAATTGTTACACCGGCCGTTCTTACACAGGAGAAACTACACCGGTTGTCACTATAAATAGTGCGAGTCACCAGAGACACAGAGAAGACAAAGCACAGTCTTGTAACTGTCTAGCCCAGTGCTAGTCACTTTCTTACTTTGTTAATACACTTGTTAAACCAACCCTCGACTTGACTTCCTTTATTTATTATTTACTGTTGGACAACAACAACAACAACAACAACAACAACAATAATAATAATAATAATAATAATAATAATAATAATAATAATAATAATAATTAAAAAATTGAAAAGAAAGGCATACAACTAATTACCAGAAAAAACAGTTTTGACTCATTGTTATTTAGGAATGTTAAAATCACGATATAATGATACAAAATTATATGTCTAGAATCCTCATTCGACGTTTTATCAAAACCCATTACATGATTTTTTATTCTAAATGTCTAAATCTAAATTTGAAAGCATAAAGGGCCTATACAAAATGTAGAAATTCAGGGTACTTTGCATAATTTGTGTCTAATGACTATTGATCAAATATAATACAACTCTGAAATATTTGAATTATCAAATGGGAGATGGTACCCATATTATTTACCCGAAAATCCTTATAAAATACACCAAAGGAAATGAAATTTGGTAATATTAATAAATTCATTGTTAAAATTTTACAAAAAATCGGAGGTATCTAAATTTTAATGATAGGCTCCAGCTCCTTTGCATAAGACTATATTAAACTAAATAAAGCCAACATTAAAATGTGTTACGCCTAACAGTTGTGTTAAATAATTTCTAATCATCGCTTCTAATTAATGAGTTAAGCCTGTACATGCAAATATATAAAAAATATAAACATGCCTAACATAATATATATATATATATATATATATATATATATATATATATATATATATATATAAAGAAAAAATCACGTACAAATCGTAGTTGTCAGCACTATAATTTGTTTCGATCTCCTGGCCTCTTCAAAATGCTCACTGGACAACTACATATTAGAAATAACAGAAAAAGAAATATTCACTTTACCGTAAACTTTAACTTCGTGTAAATCATATCATGACAGATATTACTTTCCTACAAAATCATCGGCGTATTTAAATGAAAAAAATTAATTAAAATTAATCGTCCAAACTTGAAAGTCTCCGACCACACAAGTGGATTGGAAGAATTTTCTGCGGGAGGTCTGCACTGAATATCTGTCGTGTAACGCTCGACGACTCGGAGGCCCAGGGCATACGATGGAGATCGACGAGACTCTATTCAACCGCCGTAAACACAACGTTGGTCGTGTTCTCAAGCCGCTCTGGGTCTTCTGGGGATACGACCCCGCAGAGAAGGAGAGTTTCCTGGTGACAGTGCCAAACAAGAATGCTGAAACCCTACTTCCAATAATCAGGCAGTACGTCGTCCCTGGGACCACGGTAGTCTCCGATTGCTGGAGGGCCTATAACAGGTTAGGAGAGGAGGGGTATCGACACCTTACGGTGAACCACACCGAAAACTTTGTGGACCCGACAACGGGTGGCTGCACCAACCACATAGAGAGGGTGTGGAAGGAAGCGAAGCAGAGAAACAAAAAGGAGTGCAGGACGAGCAGGGCACTCGTAGACGGCTATCTGCGGGAATTTATGTGGCGTCAGAGATTTCAAAACAACTCCTTCGACGCCATATTGTCGCAGATAGCAGAACTCTATCCCGTCGTCGACCATCCTTCCGCTCCTCCTTCCACATCCTCGACGAACCCCTCCTCCTCCTCTTCTGCCTGTCTCTCGCTAAGACCCCCCCCCAAAAAAAAAAAAAACAAGCGCTACCCCTCCGGGAAAAGATACAGAATTCTCACCCCCCATTAAAAATATATAAAAACCAAAAAGACTTGTCTAATTTGAAAAAAAAACTTGCCTAATTGAAAAAAAAAGGTTTTAAAAAATGGTTCAAAAATAAAATTTTAAAAGGTTTATTTATTTCAGCTATGGGTTTGTTCATTTCTTTCATTTTTTATAAAATTTCTTTCCCTACTCATCGTCTTATATTGTCGCCTGCCAACCATCCATTTTTTCACGCATTTTGCGGGTTTTTAATACAGCCTCGTTTTCGTCTCGACAGCCTCGTTTTCGACTCGGCAGCTCGCGGAAGCGTCCGAGACCTGCCGGATCGATGCGGCCGAGCAGTCACGGAAATTAGGCGCAAATCCTGGAGTAGTACCACAAAAAGATAAGTCTCTTACTTGGACTATAATTTGCTGAAATTGCATAAAAACACCGGAAAATCAGTGATTTTTCAATATTTGGCTTATAAATATGTCAAAAACGTGTGTAATTTCAATATTTAAACCAGAAAATTATTATTAAAAGAATAGAAGATAACCAGAATAAAAATTAGAAAAAATTCTACCACCACCCAGAAAAACAAAGGAATCACCATCGACAGCTTAGATACGCTGCACTAATTAAGCTGTAAAACAGTGATAACATTTTAAAACATTGAATTTTGATCTTTCTGTTCATATAATATTTTTTCGAGTATCCTCAATGTTATTGTGAAATAATGACTTCTTATCAAATATATATGCCAAACACTGAGTTCCTGATACATAAATACCAACCACTAAGATCACAGTTTCGAATCCCGTTCGTCTAATGAGTCGTAGAGGCGACGAATCATTCGTTTGGAGATATATATATATATATATATATATATATATATATATATATATATATATATATATATATATATATTAATTTGCTTTATAATGCATCATATATATTCATTTGCTTTATAATGCATCATTCCTTAATATAAGTAGAATGTCTGTGCTGTCACCGGCGCTTTAAATGTGTTTAAACTACAATAGCTTATAGCTGTTAAAATATTGGCCGCGAGGTTTAAGACGTTGGATTTGAGTTGAAAAATACTTATAATCCAGGGTTTCGAATCGTGTGGCCGGTATACTAGTCATACTTCTACGCTGATGAGTCTCGATTGAAAAGAGACGAAACGTATACGTCCGTAGATAATAAACAATAACAAATATTTTTCATAGATATATATAGGTGTATGTGGGTGGATGTAAATTGATTCATCCGTTTGGATATATATATATGTGGGTGTAAATGTATTGCTTTATGGAGTTTACAAAGCTAACCTTGGTAACAAATATTTCCAAATCGTTTCCTCCTAACTGATGTCATAAATAAAAGACTGGCAATAGTTAACGAAATTTTATGCTGAATATCTTTCGGCAGACACTTAATGTCGGCCATGTTTTAATTAGAACATTATTGGACGCTGTACGTCAATCATGCGAATCCATTGTCCTCGCAAATTCGCCGTTTTCTGAACAGTTCAATATTAACTCACCAGTCATGATTGGCCGATGGCCTGGCTTTTCTGATTAAAGACATGTTCTCCCTCATCGAAACATGCAACTTGTTCTGGATAATTTGTCTGAGTGTCGGCGTTTTTATCTGCATAGTAGATGACGAAGGATGGGTGTGATGGCTGTTACACTCGTAAACTTTCGGCTGTAGTTTGTATTAGACGAAGGATGGGTCAATGAAGACTGAGAATTCGAATTGATTTTATTAACTGATGGCACATTCCTCCTGATAAACTGTGTTGTTCTTTATTAAATAAAAAAATACATGTTTTTGTATGTTTGTCTGTCTCTCTAATTCTCTCTCTCTTTATCTGTCCCTGTCTCTGTCTCTTTCTCTCTCTCTCACTCTCTCTCCCTCTCTCTCTCTATCTCTCTATATATCTCTCTCTCTCTCTCGCTTACACACATTTGTGTATTTTCTCCTCCTCGCCCTCTTCACTTTATTCTACTTTTCTCAACCCTTATTTCTAAAATATATGTTTTCCACAACGGAAATAAAACGGTTTGACAGATGGCATCTTGCATGTTTTTAGGCTTTCGTACATGCAATAGTTTATAAGAATAAGAAAATACAATTATATGGAACATACAAGCGAATAATCTCTTAAGTAGAAACGAAAGCATATTTATTGGTTGGAGTTCGTTCGTAAGCGTAGCCTAGTCGGCACCAACAATAACATATTGTAATACATTTCTGAGATAAAATATTGTAATGAATATTATTTAGATGTTTTGCTCGTCTATGTTTCAATACAAATCGGCTGTTGTAGTCCCCGGTATTCTCTGTGCACCTTTTGGCGGTGTCGGTAATATCGAAGTTTATTTGATCAATTTTAATATATTTCCACATTCTGCATTATTTAACAGCCTTTTCGATATAAAGTATCGATTACTATAATCAAAATTTACTCCATAAAATATCTTAAATATTTCTGAACCAACATTTATCTACTTAGCTATGTGAAAGGTACGACGAAAAGAGCTTAAAAATAGAAGAAGCGTAAAACTATCGGAACATTGAGAAAATTACAGTGAAGCAGAGGTGTACATCGTAACAGAGTTGCCTCCCGTTTTTTTGCCACGTACGATAAAAGAAGTCAGAAGTAAGAACTCAGCAACGAGAACTAATAAACGAGAACTCAGAAACGACAATTCAGAAACGAGAATTCAGAAATCAGAACTAAGCAACGTGAACTTAGCAACCAGTATTTAGAAACGAAAATGTATCCACGGGACTAATGAATCTATTTGTCAACTTGGTGTTAACTTTACTACACTATTATGCAAAATATATGATATAATTAAAACAGCGTTTTAGATAAAGCAAATACATGCAAATAATGTAGAATTATTAGATACATTCAAACATATCACGAAAGAGTCATTTGCTTGTTCAGTGGGTTTGGCATGCTTAAGTTTAAAATTGGACTCTGGTCGGTTTGTAACGTCTATGTTTGACATAGCATTTTGCCAAGTGTCAAAACATCTCTTAAAGAAGCTATGTGCGTTGATCAAACTGTCCATCATACTTATTCCAAATAGCATTTTCACTGTAGAACGTCCACAATTAATGGGAATATCTTAAGAATATCCGTTGTTATTGTTAATTCGTTTTGCTTTTTATACACGCACACACACACACACACACACACACATATATATATATATATATATATATATATATATATATATATATATATACAAGTATCATTAAAAATAACGGACATCTTGTGTCTGGTTATTTTTTCTAAGATCCTTTCCGTTTTTTCTGATTAGGTTCTTTGTTTCAGACGGAAACTGGCTGATAAAATTGCCATAGTTTCCCAAAGCGCTTTCGGACCCTTCCAGGTCCATCGTCAGTGGAGCAATGTTAACCAGGCATAGACCTAGGAGTGAATATATATTCTATTCAGAAAAACGGAAAGGATCTTAGAAAAAATAACCAGACACAAGATGTCCGTTCTTTTAAATGATACTTGTATAAAAGAAAAGATGCTGCCAAGATACACACACACACATATATATATATATATATATATATATATATATATATATATATATATATATATATATATATATATATATTAAATTTAAATAAATAATATTAAATTATTTTTACCTACATACGCTAGCGTTTCGAGCTTTCGTTCTCATCAGTGCAGGGATAATAATCTCGGACGGTCGCACGGTCCGAACCCCTGCAACATAGTCAACCTACACTCTGTAAGCAAGCGCTGTAACTATTAGGCCACATACCACATTCAAGAAGGGAATTTAAGGTCTATTAATGCGAAGGGCGGCATATCAAGAAAAATTGACTTAGAGATAATACGAATATGACTTATAGCTACGTGTCAGTCTATTTTTAACTTTTAATATATATATATATATATATATATATATATAATTTAAAATATTTGTTTTTAACGACATACGTATACGTTTCATACTTTCGGGAATCATCAGTGTAGAGAAGATTATGTATACCGGTCGCCGGACTCGAACCCCGGAACACGAATCATGTTTCAAACTCAAATTACAACGTCTTAGTCCACACGGTCGTTATAAACAACGCGCTACATGAGCGAGAGATTAATCGTATTTAAAGGCAGCCGTCCTCAAAGTGTTAAACTACTGAAAGGAACATGCATTGAATCAATGATATCGGCTGTGTTAATACTACTCACTATAGAGCCCAGCCTAGATTTCGGGGCGATAAATAATTATAAATATTCGTTTTTATCTGCATACGGATACATTTCTATCTTATATATATATATATATATATATATATATATATATATATATATATATATGGAGAGTTTGAATTACCTACTAAACACCATCGTCGAGTGTTCTCGTAGTCCCTGTATAATAGTTTGTGATGACAAGTTAACATGAGGATACTTCCATCTACAAGTAAACCCTGACCAAATATTAAAAACAACATAGTATTCGAAGCCTAAATAAGATCCGCTCAGTATGGCTACACCACACTGGCGTATACGAGGAATAGTGCACCATCTCCAAGTAATGTTACCTAAAGTAACGGCACTTAGCTGCCTACTCCACCAGACTAGATGAATTATTGTCCTCGAATCCGTTCAGTCAAGGTATGACCATGACTGACCTTAAGGCCAGGTTCAGATCGTATGCGGGTCTTCATTAGCTACAATATTGACCAAGTAATGAGTGTCTACGATGAATAGAAACTAAGTTATCTTCAAAAGTGTGACTTCCACCTTTTTCGTGATCATGAGTTTGACCTTTGATCTTAATTTCCCAAAATTAAATAAATTCTAAGATAGACCATGACCGATGTGTTTTAGTGATGATTCGTCAAACGATGTTGACGCCATACTGTAAATAAACAAGTTTAGAGTTTGAATTCTTTCTTCTAGACAATACCATAGTTCCATGCAGACCTATTAAAAACACAAAAGTGAGAGAGAGAGGAAGGGTATTTTAATGTTGGTGTGTTTCCTGTCACGTATGTCGGCACTTAAATCATGTTATGTCATTTGTTTTTAGTTTTTTGTCGTGTATATAGCATTAGGTGACAGTTGAGAAGTAAAGGGGCTGTAAGAAGGTATTTGAGAGACCAAGTAGTAAAACGGTATCAGTTGTAGATTATACATGGACGCTAAGGAATACGAAGTCGTGATTAACCAAACAGGTCAAGTTTTATATATTAGGGTAAAGAGATATTAACGGAGCTTAAAGTGTTAACGCCTTACCTGGAACAATGTAAGAACGACCTATTGGCGTCTAACTGACTTCACATGACCGTGTTTCAGCTATCTTTTGAAATTATCTTCTTTTCTCCAGCTTTTTTGTTCATTTGCTTTTTTGAACTGATTGTGATTCGACGTAGAATCGAAAACGTTCGTGATACATATAGAAAAACACCTTAATTCTTTTGAGTTTAACACAAAAGAAATCATTAGAAAACTTGAAAAAATAACAAAAGTCATAATAAGGAATTCTGTTTTTTTTTCAACATTTTTTAATGTCAAAATGTTGCCTAAACACATGCATTATATATATTATTATTATTTTATATATCCACATTATATTATAAGACGATATAATATAGTATGTATCTATTCTGAGTGTTTACTTCAACAGTGCTCAATGCGTAGGTAGAGCTAGGTAGTAAGTTAGGAAAATATATTTATGGCAATTAAGCTATATTTTAAAAGATATATTGAATTTGTAAAGGGCATGCCATAAATCGTCAGGATAAAGTGCCTGACGATTCCCTACGGGGATGAAACGCGGACGCCTCTGTGTCGCTTAATTGTCATCAATATATTTTCATGACTTTCTCTCCCCCCCTCTCTCTCTCTCTCTCTCTCTCTCTCTACATATATATATATATATATATATATGTATGTATATATATACGTATATATATATTTATATATATATATGTATATATAGAGAGAGAGACAGAGAGAGATTAGACTGTTTTAATATTTACATTGAACGTGTGACGCTATTGTACATACACTATTCTTCATTAGTTCTGCTCGCTTGTCTGATAATCGTATTGCAGATCTCTTACTTTTACATTATACAGTAGACAGTATTCTTTGTTTGACTCTTTAGTATGGTAAATCTCGTACTACTTTGTTAGTGATGAGTGTTCCCACTTAGAGAATGAGCCATTGTTGCTATTAATATGCAGATGAGGTTTCAAAAGGCCACTAGTGTGATCTTTTAAAGTCCCTTAAAGCTGCGACTGCGACAATAGACGCCGTTTTGTCTGTAAACATCGACGTGTATGTCATTGGTTAAAATGTTGCCATCGTGTATAGCAACGCGGTTTCTTGTGTAGATTTAAACATCATGTCTGCAATACATGTAAGTGATATCGAGCTGTGTATATCTCAGGCAAAGCCATTAACTTACTTACAAGAAGAAATAGAGGCAAGGGGAGGTAAGCCAGTGTAAAAGGTGTAATCTTTTTGATGAAAGTTTATTTCTTCCATCTTCTTGAATGGAAATTTAAACGTTTCCTTTTGAAAATAGAATATAAATGTGCCGTGCTCTAAACTAATGATCTGTAAAGAGTCGATAGAGACTACGTAGATTTTTACACCAAAATTATTCCCAAACTGGAAGAGCAGATGGAATACTATTACTGCCGACAAAGTTTAATGTCGGACTCGTTTCCATGTTTTGACATTTATGGCATGAACGTTATCTTCTAAACTAAAGCAACAATGTTACATTGTCAGGCAGCAGTAATTTGAGACGAATTCTATTTAAAACAGACATAGTTGTTCTAATTCCGACGACCGGCATCGTTTCAATTTTAGGTATTTTCGGCATGCAAAGTAATCGACTCACGTGATGCATTTTTATATTTGTGTTATATTTTTATATAATGATATATAAAATTTATTTATATATTTTGTTTATTTTTTGTAATATTGCTTTACATTTTTTATATTTTAATTTTTTTTATTTTCATATTTTAATTTTTTTAATTTTTTGTAATATTGTTTTAAATTTTTTAGATCTTTTTTATTTTTTATATTTAGATTTAAAAAGATTTATTTTTTATTTTTTGTAAAATTGTTTTAATTTTTTAAATCTGTTTTTTAATTTTTTATATTTAGATTCAAAAAATCTTATTAAATTTGTATATTTAGATAAAAAAATGAAATTTAATTTTAAAAGATTATTTAGATTTTATTTATATTTAGATGTCTTTAAAAATCGAACGGCTTTATTATTGACCGTCGATTTCAAGCTTTCAATATGTTATCATTGCAGAATCCTTTTAAGAACATCACACGTACGAGTGAGGCATTTTTATCTGTTTACTAACTGGTTTTTGCCAGTTCACTATCACTTAAAAACGTTCGCTACTTGACTATTTTAAAGGAACATTTCAAATAATAATCATTTCATTCATAAGTTTCATGCAAACACTAAACAAATTTATTTTCATATATTCATATTAATAGATACACATTTCCTGTGCACGTGTTTACCTTGTATTGCGAATTTAAATCATCCGAACTTATCCTTTACTATTTAACATATATAGAAAAACAACAATGAAATTACAAATAAATAACACCTAAAATTATTTTAGTATTAATTGTTATGCAAATAAGAGATTCAAATATCTGTCTTTGGGTATTTTGTCTGTAGTATATATACAGTATTTCAAAATGATATGTTGCATTATTGATTTAAATAACAGTTAACTGTTTTTATAATAATATAAGAGTGATCAATAAAAAAGACTTCCGCATTTAATCATTTCGATATTCATTTTAAGATTAAAAACATTCGAATTGCCAGGTTACTAACAGTAGTTTTACAGATATCAATGTCTTTTTGCATTAACCTTTTAACGAAAATTATAGTTTTCACTACGTATATTTCATAAAACACCATGTAGTCAGGTATTTCAAAACAAATAAAATCCACTATTCAAAATGATGTTGTATTGCATAAAATGTTAGCTGAACTTATTACGTTTAATATAAACCAGTCATCATTGCGTTGTGTGCCGATTCAGTGGGGTAAATAGTTTAAAGGCTTATTTGACGGGCATTATCGGAAATAGAAAAACAAACTCCATTTATCGGGTTTCAGAATAAAATTCAGCAGCAGCTGTTTGGTTTATAGATGTGGCTAACGCCAACACTTCAAAATTAGCAGCAGTTAGTAATTGTAGGTGTGGTTAGAGCCGACATTTTAAGATATCGGCAACGTGTCCGGATTGTAAATTTTAAGGTAGAACAGAACATCCACTAGATTATTTTATAATACACGAATATTCATATTTCAGACTTTACTCAAGATACAATTAAGTGTTGTTATTATATTTTCACATTAATTATTACGAATTTTATACTTCGCAGGAGGGTGTGTATAACTTATTACTTGTGATTGCTCATTGGCAAAACAAAGGGGTCTTCTAGTTAGTCTGAGGGACAAAATGTATCCGCAGATTTTCAGTAGTCTCTGCGTGTTTCAATAACCTTTGTAAATCAATTTTCGTTCTCGCAACAGCCATTTACTATCGAGTACTTGTTGATAGCGGTCATTTGTTTAGTCTGGAACTTTAGTTACAATAAGCCTTCTTTGGGTTCTAGTACTCTCCCTGCCATTCAAGTGGAGACCTGGGATGGTGCTCTCTCTCTACTCGGTCTTTTCATTGTCTCCAGCAGTTTCGTGCCAGCAATGAATATTTTTTTGCTTGGGAGGGGTTTTTAGATTATGGGATATTTTTATTTACTTTTATTAACCCCCCCCCCAAAAAAAAAACATTTCCACCGAGACGTAAGGGGTTGCTATTAGGAACTACGCCTACATGGGCACTCTAAGTAGGTAGTTGAGCAGCGAGATGTCTGTACGCATTACATTGAAATGTCTTACACTCCGGGATGCAGGGGTGCAACATTGCGGCGATGGGACAGGGTTTGAAGTTTGGTTGACAGTGCGAGACCTATTACATTGGAGACTAGTTTCGATTTATCTTCCTCCCACAAGGCAAGATGTGAAACAAGGTCGGGAAAGTGGGAATAAAACAGCGCTCGGGAATTTGAGCACTCTGGTTGACTAGTTTTTCAACCATTTCTAATAAGGAATGAGACTAGTGGATGATACACCAGCTCAGATGTGGCAACAATACTCCATGCATCTGCGAAGGGTGGCTTTGTAGAGATGTAGCATACTGGCAGTTTTGATTAGTTTTCGATTGCGGTAGAGAGAGACCACTTTCTTCGCAGCAGCCTTGGCAATGTATTCTATGTATTTTAAGTTGTTAGTTTCAGTTCCCTTGGATTTGTGTAATGTCCTACCTATATCTCTAGTCTTTCAGCTGTTTTCATCCGTGTCGTGTGATGTCAACCTCTTTTTGATTAAAATTTCTCCTAGTTTTTTTCTAGTTTATTTTTCTGAAATGTTTCTAGCGATCGTATAATTATTGCTATTACAAGTATGTTCCTAATGTTCCATATTCTTGTCAGCTGTCCATGTCAATTACCGGGTATTTGTTTCATTATTTAATCACTATTAGTTTTCACACAAGTTATTATCAATGAACACTCACTGACAATAACAAGTGGTGTTCCTTGGAGTCCAGCTGACAACAATTCTCTTCAGATTTCAAACACTCTACGTCTGTTTCTATAATTGTTGCAAATTATGTGTGTTATCGTAACAGCCATTTATCATTACTCATTTCTAGAATATGAATAAGTCCCCCCTAAGGTACCAGTATTCTTCGGACACCTCCAGTAGAGGTCTAGATGGCACTTACCCTCCTCGGCCTTTCCATCCTTCTTGAGGTATCGACGAAATTTTATGTGTGTGCATGTGTTGTTTTTAGGTGGGTTATATGTTAATGGGATTTGATCAATTTCAATTCCCTTGGCTCGTGAGATCGTCTTTTTATATTTTTGTTCTATTTCTAGTTGAAGTTTTCTTATGCTTGTTAGCGTTCTTTGGTTACGTGGGTTCATTTCCGCTTTTGTAGATTTTTATGAAATCGATCTTCCCTATGATTCAAATTTCTCCTAGTATTTCTCCAAGTTTTTCCTAGTGCTCCTATAGTTTTTAGCATCATAATTATCTTCTTCACGTTCCATATTTTCTTGAGTCTCCTGGCAAGTTTCATGTATTTGCTATGTTTTCTTCATTCTTTTTATTTCACTCAGTGGGTGCGAGCATGGCGAAAACAACGATTTAGCAAGGTTTTTTTTACTTCTATATAAACTATCATCACGTCGGGTCACCTTGCTAGAGTGAATTTGTCTCTTTGTATCTCCATGTCCCAGATCATTTTCTGGTTTTTATTTTCAGAGCTGTCTCAGGTGTGTGCCTATACTACTTGTATGCTTTTGTAGTTATTATTATAATTATAATTATTCTTATTATTATCATTATTATTATTATTATTATTATTATTATTATTATTATTATTATATACTCACTTTATGCTCTCACACAAGTTATTATCAGTGATTTATAGCTAGTAAAACCGTGTGTTTTTGTTTCTTGAATATGCGTGACAATATTTTTCTAAATATTTCCATAATTTCAATTTACTTCTAATCAGTATCTGGATAGTACTATCTATTTTTGTTCTGTCTATCCTTTCAGATCACAAATGACAACTTACCTTGACACAACCTGCGATTTGTACGACTGAATGTTTTGTTTGGGAGAGGCCAAGTTATTAGCCTCTTACTTACGTAACACCCAGATACTTTCAACTCCCGTAAACTCGCTTATTTTCTTTATCACTCTCTCTCTCTCTTATTTGAGTTTTGTTTACCCCCAGTTCCATTTGATGTCTACTCACTTGTTCAGTTTCATTTCGATATGGCCGTTAGTTTCCGCATCTATGGATTTTTTAATGCGCCAGGTTTTGTTCATACGTGCCGTATCTGTATGGCGTCAATTCCTGCCTCTGGTTCTAAATTCTTTTAGTCTTTTTGTCATGTTTTCTAATATTTCCCAGTGCTCATACAATTATGGGAATTACCGTAGTGTTCATATTTAATACACACGTTAGCTCTCTGAAGTCTTCACTAAAGATCCGATAGCAATAAGGCTCCTCGGGGCTCCAGTACTCTCTGCACCTTTCTAGTAGAGATCTGGTTAGTGATCTCCATCCTCGGGTTTTTCAATATCCTTGACCATTCATGACTATTTGGTGTGGTATTAGCCGACGCTAGTGCTATCACATTGTGCCTTCCTTGTAGGTACAACTTATGAAGTTTTTGCAATTTTAGTAACCTCAGGTTAACGTGATGTTCTTTTTTTAATGCGTTTGTTTTATTTATGTTGCAATTTCCATGTGACTGGTTAGCGTTAGTGGTTTATGTTGACTGTTTTCCGCATTCGAGGATTTTATCTGTTTTCTACATTGATAGTCTCAGTCTTACCTTTGATTCCAATTTCTTTCTAATTTTTTTTTTCAAGCTTTTTTTGGGTGATTGGTTTTAGTGCTCCTAAGATTATTGGTATTATATTGACTTTTTATTTTCTGCATATTCTTTTCAGTTTT
>OY744516.1:212641365-212663865 GCA_963556195.1 Sepiola atlantica
ATGAACTCGATCACTCTCCAATAACGACGAATAACATTGTCTGCGATTCTGCAGGTTCTGTTGTGTTCCTTATTGCTGTTTAACACACTCAGTAACAGAAAACTATAATAGTACACCTGTAATATATATATATATATATATATATATATATATACATATATATATATATATATATATATATATATACATATATATACATATATATATATATACATATATATATATACATATATATATATATATATATAGTGTGTGTGTATTTTTATGTAATTGTTATATAGCGTTCGTTGTTCTTGCTTACTACTAGTATTTCGATTGTTTCACTTCCTAAGTTATTATGATGCATAAAATTGCATTATTAGTCCCCTTTAAATTTATAGGACGAATTTTTCGTTAATATATATATATATATTATTTATTTGATACGTATATATATATATATATATATATATATATATATAGAGAGAGAGAGAGAGAGAGAGAGAGAGAGATACGTTTCATAATTTTGTTTGAGATTCGGAATTTTATTAGGGTAATTACGATGGGAAGATATGTTTTATATTTCATTATTAGAAAATACAAAAAATGAAAATATAATTTAAAATGTGTAAGCCGGCCGGGTTAACCCACACTTTACGAGGGTTGTATCGTAGAAGTTTATAAGATTAAATGTAGAGAATATATATTAATATATATTAATATATATATATATATATATTAGTGTTATAATGGAAGAAATCCGGGTAAGAGAGCTCAATGTGGTAAACAGAGCAATAATAACGTAAAATATAATAACACGAAATTACATGATTGTCGATGCAATCATTTATTTCAACCTTGCGGTTTTATTCAAGCATCCAACTTGACAATTACATTTTTGAGACTGATAGAAAACTGAATTTATCCTCGACACTTCAAACACAATCAGAGAGAGTGGTGGTCGCGGCCAGTCTGGATACCTATTACAGATGTAATGTATGTATATATATGTATGTGTGTGTGTATGTGTGTATGTGTATATATATATATGTATATATGTGTATATATATATATGTGTGTGTATATATATGTATATATATATGTGTGTGTAGAGATAGGTGTGTGTATATGTGGGGATGTATGCATATATAATTGTACTTTGAGATATTCGTTTATTCTGATTATTTATTTAAAATAAGATAGCGAATTAAATTAAGTGTATAATATTATCACTAGACAATATTAGATTGGAATTAGGCTATAATTATAAGCTTCCATAGATTATAAAACTAATGTAAGATGAATTTGTGAAACTCAGTATATTAAAATATTACATTTGGAATATAATCTTAAATAATTTTTAGTTTTCAAATTGATTCTGGCACGCGGATCTAGACAGAATGGGAGCACGAGAAGTGTCAATCGGCTGATGACACGCTAACGTGTGTTAATGTCTTATCTCTCTTCCGCCTTCCTCCTGCCGGGCCGAAAACTGAATTTCGGGCTAGCCAAAAATTGTGTGTGTGTGATGTTAAGAATAGGTATATGTGTGCGTGTGTATGGAGGCGTATGAACGTTAAATGTCACCAGGTCGGAAATGTAGTAAGAATATGTGCGCTTAACTCAGACGTTATTATTTTAATAAAAATAAACAAAAAAAAACATAAGATCCCTTTCAATTGGTTTAGTTAAATATAAGATGTTAATTCCTACTCGCTCTGTAATAGGTATTCAGACTGGCCGCGACCACCACTCTCTCTGATTGTGTTTGAAGTGTCGAGGATAAATTCAGTTTTCTACTAGTCTCAAAAATGTAATTGTCAAGTTGGATGCTTGAATAAAACCGCAAGGTTGAAATAAATTATTGCATCGACAATCATGTAATTTCGTGTTATTATATTTTACGTTATATATATATATATATATATTTTTAAAACAGAGCATTATATTATTTACAATGGGAGATGTGTCTTAGAGACTAATCACACTAAACCCCAATAGACACTACTTCTGTTTACGGGGGAGTGGCCGTTTGAGACGTACGTGGATAATCTCCAAGATTTTATGGTAGAAAATAGAGTGAGCACGACTCAAGATGGTAAATTGAATGCTGAAGTTCGTTGCGCTCAACGGCTTTTTAATCATATCGTCGGTTATAGAAGACCCGTATGTATTTTCCGAACGTTTTAGAACGCCTTACACTGGCTGTAATATATATATATATATATATATATATATATATATATATATTTCGTTTTTGTTAAGAATATTATATATATATATATATATATATTACTTTCTAACAAAAACATATATATATATATATGTATACAGACAGTGTAAGGACTATTTTATCTTTAAACATATTTCATATATCAACTAAGTATAAGGTAAGATGTCCATATAAATACACAATTAAGATGAACGTTGATGTCTATACGTACACGTGAAAACAATGGAACATAATAAAAAACGTAAAAATGTGTCAAAAAATAAAGACTAATCAAACGGAAGACATCACGATGAAGAGGATACGTAAAGGTTTCTTATGTGCAATTGTTTAAAAAAGTTGTCTTACTTTAGTCATCAATGTATTCTATGTTAAATGATAATAATACTTATAATGTACGTTCATGTTTCTATAAGCCTTTATTTAAATGTGAAAGAATTCATCATTTTAAGCCGAAAAACATATCTCTATATCCCGATGGCTCTGTTTCTCTCTCCCGCTTGCTGACTTTCTGTCTGTATCTCCCTGTCCCTCCCTGCCCCTCTGTTGCTTTCTCTATCTATCTATCTTTCTATCTATCTATCTATCTATCTATCTATCTATCTATCTATCTATCTATCTATATTTATATATATATATATTTATCTATCTATCTATCTATATTTATATATATTTTTTTCTATCTATATATATATATGAAGAGTTTGAACGCAAAATGTGATAAACGTCATTTTCAAAATTACGAAACTATCACTACAAAATGTGTGATATTTCAAAACTCGACCATACCCTAAACCATGTTTTACAGGATGGAATACCGGCATGATTTTTTTTTTAATTTGATTTCTTAATTTAAAGAAATTGAATTTTTCGGTTATCAATATTTTCTTTAAAAGTAAAAATAACAGAATCGCCTTTTCAAATATATCATAGTCTCAGTTAATAGAGTACCTTAATCCAGTAACTGAGGTATTGGCATATTTCGGAGCTGGCTATAGCTAGCCACATTGATGAGACGTAGAGAATTAATGGAAACACATTTTTGTTAATTACACTGTATATATATATATATATATATATATATATATATATATATATGTGGGTTTATGTGTGTGTACAAGAACGGTTACACAACGTTACTCGGTAATTATGAAGACCCATGTGTAGTTTATTCCCAGCTCATAGATAATTAGATATTGTTACCATGCGGCGCAAAAAATTGAATGGCGTTAATAACGAAAAAAATAAAAGTCTACTTTATGTATGCCATTGTCTCATTTCGCGACATCTCTAAAACATCTAATTTGTAAATAAGCAAGCAAGCAATAGTATTGGTATATATATATATATATATATATATATATATATATATATATATATATATATATATATATATATATATATGTGTGTGTGTGTGTGTGTGTGTCTATTTATATATATTTAAATAAAAGTTTGGTTCCATAACTATAAATTTAGTTATATCACAAAGAGATTATAAAACAAAGATTCTGTATTCTACTGAATTATAATATATATATATATATATATATATATATATATATATATATATAAAATAAATTTAGATTATCAAGGATAATAAACTGTTGAGAGCGCCATACAATGCAATTTATTTATTAATTCTTTTTTGATTTAATTTTAGACGATATTCAAAATTAAACATTCGTATCGTACTTTAATTTTAATTATCTCTTTTTCTGTATTCAACTACATGTATAACCAGATTCAGGATAAAACTCTTTGTCTAGAACTCGTGCGTGTCTGCGTCAAGTGAATACGTAGGAAAGTTAGGGTTAGGGTTAAGGTAAGGGTTAGGGTTCGATTTAGTGTTCTTGTTTTAAAAGCATTGTTTATATAGAGAGAATTTGTAATTATTAAAAGAATAAACAGTTAAGAACGCCATAGAGTGCAATATTTTTATTAATTTCTTGTTCGATTTAGTTTTCGACGATATTCATCCTCAATATATTCTAATACTTCATCTAATGATTATCATAGGGCGATTGCTTGCGTGCAGCCAGTGATAAACCTATACTATTTCATAAATGATGCATCAGCGTTCAACGAAGGTCACGGAGCGAATATATGATTACTTTGGACACATTGCATTCCTGAAATGATAGGTTTGCAAGCACAGACTCATATTTATACGTATACAAAAGGCATTAAAATAAAATTAAGATGAGAATAATAACATGTTTTATATAACATCCTGGCGATAAGAAAGAAGACATAGTTACCGAAATAATATTCTATGTTTATTCATACACACTCGTAAATAAGTTAAAATCTCGTAGTTTAAATATTTAGAAACGTATTTAAATTTAACATTACCATAAACTTCCGGTTTAAGGAGATTGGAAATGATCAAAAATTGCTCCATACTGCGCTGTCTTATTTCCCACCGAGAAATTCCGTATTACTAATAATAATAATAACACTTTTTTCGTGAATAACATGGTTTCCCTCTCAGGTGATACGAGTTCTATTCTGTAACGGCTGCAAACATCAAACATATGTAATTATACCTATCTATCTGTAGATCTGCCTATCTTTCGCTCTATATTAATAGTGTTCTTCTAATTTTAATATATTCGATACACACAATATTTAATTGAATTATTCAATAAATATCAACAAAAATAAAACAATAACAAGTATACTATGACAGGTGACAATATGGAGAAAATTATGTTCAAATATTTTTCAACGTACATATATATGTATATATATATATATATATATATATATATATATATATATATATATATATATATATATATAGTGAGAGAGAGATTTAAGGATGGATTACAGTGTTGGATTAGCAGGAAAAAACTTCAAAATTATTCATAGTAGAATTTACTCCAATAAAACAAAGATTGAATTATTCAAGTAAAATCAAATTCTGAATATTTAGCAGTTTTCATAATTAAAATATTCATAAATACTGAAATAGGGACATCTGAGTGATAGTTAGAAAATTCTTACTTATCTCTAGGAGTCATACATATACGACAGTTCTGAACGCGGACATAACTATTCCACCTACAGATTAACTTCAAATGAATGGAAATTAACACCCACAAACGATTGTTTCTGTTAACAAGTAGAGTTTTGCTCTCATTGCTAACTGAGTCAGGAATTCAAATAGGGAAAGTAACTCCAACAGTTACATCATTTTTACATAAGGAAAATCACCTAAATAAGAGAATTTGACCGAATCTGTATATAAGCATTTATCTTGTTTACCGTGTAATTTCTTTACAAGCCAAAGACACCCAATTAATTTTATTAAATACTAGGCTCAAGAGGCTGATGAAGCTAGATTGATATCGTTATTTCACTTATTGTTTAGGGTAGATAAAATGCAAGATAATGTTTTTAATTAGGTCACTATCTTGATAGGGTACACAAGAAGTAACTTATTATATAGTAGTAAAATCATGAAAATCTATGTAAGAGCAGAGTTAGACCTCGGTAAGACAAGAAAGCTATGTAATTTTAAAGTCAGGCATTTGGTATTGATTCATATAAACAATCAACTTCTTCTATCTTATTAAATAAAACAACCCTCATGGCTTGAAATACCTCTGAAATTATACCAACAAAGATAAATTTAATATTGCTTGCTGGGAGGTCTTTTATAGAATGTGATAATAAGTACTGAACCAGGAAGAATACGCCTTACCATTTTAATATTTCAATGGGTTCGACGGACTCTGTTTTAGTAACGGACTATGACTATCCTTACTAAATTAAATACACATACAATGCTTGGTACTTAGAAAAACCTAGATAGAGACGATGCATTCTTTAGAGTGAGAGCTACTGATAGAGTATGTGAACAAAAATGAATGTTTATTTGAGAATAAAAACTACGCGCATGACACACGAATTAGACTGTTTTATTTTCCTCCATCAATTTTACATCAATACTAGGGGAAATTATTTACTTTTTATTTAGTTTCATAAGCAACTTTGTAGGTAATACTTACTTTTATAGATTATTTTTAATAATTAAACATATTCTAATTTTCTTCGTAGACAGCGGACGCAATGCTGTTGCTTCTACCTTGGACGAGTTCGACTATGTCGCGTTCTTCACAACCTTTTCTTAGTCCGGACGTTTACATATTATTCATGTTCATGTTCTTTCAAATTTAATCCATTATTAAACCGAATTTTCTCATTGTCGACCGTTCGCGTTGGAAACAATTGATTACATAGGAACGCGCGTACATTTTCTTAATCACGTGATTTCAGTCGGCATGCAGGTGTTCTCTGCTACTAAAACAATACTAGCAACACGCAATTTGGCCACTGCTTCTACAATCGCAACAATTTTAGCTGTACAACTTTAGTTTCTTAATTGTTTCTTCGCCCGTCATTCATAGCTCAGTCGTTTGCATGTTAGAATAAAGAAACTAAAGGTTCCTGGTTCAATCCTGGGTTTAGGGATCTAATTTGTTTCGTTCTCTATATATATTCCATGAAAAATGCCAGTGTACTGAAATCATATGCCCTTAATAGGGTTAAGATGAAAATTCATATACACTAAATGTACAAAAGCAAGGAAATTCCCAATTTTTTACACTTTTATTGTCATTAATTAAGGGTATGACTACATATCAACCACACCATTTCACTATTACATCACTACAGTATAAATTTCTATGCATGAGTGGATGAAGTGTGTGAGGTGCACTGAAGAAGAATTCCTACCAGTAAAATACATAGCTCTGTTGTGCTCGGATACCTTGGGAATTTCCTTACTTTTGTACATTTAGTGTATATGAATGTTCATCTTAACCCTATTAAGGGCATATGATTTCAGTATACTGGCATTTATCATGGAATGCCACTACTTTTGTAAAGGCAATGGTAATTTTTAAGGTTTTTTTTATTTTCTGGATAACTAAGGTATATGGTCAACTGAAATTAAAATGCCATCCACTAGACCCTAGAACCTCTACCTCTGCCAAAATTCAGCTGAATCTATCAAATAGTGTATGAGATACAGGGTGGCACATACGTACTACGTACGTACGCACGGATAACAGTATTTCATGATTTAACTTTCTGGATCTCTGGGTTGCCTTGACAAATGATGCTGAAATTCTACACACTTATAGAACCTATCAAATAAAAATGTTGTGCAAAGTTTGAACTAATTTGGTTTATTGGTTTTTGAGTTATGCTTGATCAAAGAAATGAGATTCCCAGCATAGGCCATTCTTTGAGTCTATTAATGGATAAAGCGCTCTCGCGCCTCCCTTGATTTTATTGCTCGCATATTTACTGACTCTAACGATGCAATATCATATAATTTGTGTACTTCTTCATCGTATTTTAAACGCTTAGCAACATACAAAATCTACGAATATATATTTTGGCTTGATCGGAAACAAATCCGTTATTTTAGTAAATAATCATGAATATAAATATACATATCTTTATGTGACTCAAACAAAGAATTACTTATTTGCATATCTTAAAACGACGGTCCGTTTCCAGTAAAGAACCTAAAAATATGTTTTAAAACACAAAAGCTCTTCGCCTCTATGTACGTACGTTACTGCAAGGTTGCTCTTTCCTAATCATGAAATAATACCAACGTTTTTTTTTTATAAATTTAAGATGAGTAGATATTTGATCCTTGCTGTACTTTCGTATCTCTCGCTTTCCTTTTTTGTCCTTTAGTCCTCACATTTCATAAGCGATGTTTCTGATAAAATGCGAACAATTGCTGTTTTCTGGGTTGGAATCTATTCATCTAACACTTATCGTTGGCTAGGTTTTGACCTTGAAGTAATATTTGTTTTAGCAACTTCATGCCTTCTATATCGGTTGCTCTTTTTTGTTATATATTAAACCAACGTTTCAATGTACATTATTATTTATAAATTTAAGAAAGGGTAAAAAGTCAAACTTAGGTTTACTTTCGATAGCCTTGTAATTATTTTGTCCTTTTCTTAGTCTATGAGCGATGTTTCTGACAAAGGGGGAAGAATTGCTGTTTTCTGAGTCGAAATCTATCTATCTAAAATGTATCGCTGGCTAGGTTTTAGCCTTGAAGTAGATTTTCTTTACCTCTTTAGATCAAGTGACTTCATTCCCTGTCTAGAGGTTGCTCCTTCTTTGGTATATAATAAACCAACGTTACACTGTTCATTATTATTTATAAACTTTATAAGAGTAGAAAGTGAACCTTGGGTTTACTTTCGGCAGCTTTGTAACTTTTGCTTGCCTTTTTCTGTCCTTTCGTGGTCACATTCCATGAGCGATGTTTCTTACAAAGTGGGAAGAATTGCTGTTTTCTGGGTCGGAATCTATCCATCTAACATTTATCGCTGGCTACGTTTTGACCTTCAAGTAAATTTGTTTCGTTCCTCACATCAAGTGACTCTATGTCTTGTCTGAAGTGATTTCGATTTTAAAAAATACAGAACACAATATTGAATACTTATAGATAGTTAAAAATTCGATTAAAATACTTATATGGGATCACGAGTTTATGTTGTTCAATTTCAACGCCGGTGTACGAGTGCAGTTTCTTTGTGATAAAGTTCTACCGGAAGTACGAATATGTTACGGAAGTACAAATAAAATTTAGAACAGTTTCACAAGAATCTACTAAGGCGACGTACTATTGCTTGAATAAGAGATAGCTTTTAAGCAGATAGGTGTAGTTATGACGTCCATAAACAACTTTTGAGAAGACCATAGACATTCATAAACCCGTAGGACAAAGACAATAGGTGGAAAACATCTAATCCTCAATGGAAATATTTAAGATGATCGGCTCGTGAGATAAGGATCTCAACATCGAGCGTTTATCGTATGTGGAGACCTGAAAGAATAGTATCATGAAAGCGAAACAGATACTATACAACAAACAGAAGGTACGACCTAGGAGTATAATATCAAAACCCGAGAACAGATACAACACTTCACTCACTCCCAAAAAGAGGACGTTATACCTAGAAGAGTTGTATCATAACAAACGAACATATACTATAATGATCCCTAAAGTAAGAGATAATGCTTTGGATGGATGGTATTATGACGAACGAACATATATTACTTTACCCAACGCCAAGGGGGGGTTAATGCTTGGAATAATTCTCGTCAAAATGGAGTAGGTAATGCGTGGGAAGATGTTCTCATGACAAAAGAAGATATACTATACTACCTCTCCGCAAAAGAGAAGGTAATGCTTGAGAGGATGTTATCATCACAGGAAAATATTATACTACCCCACCTAAAAAGGGAGGAGATAATCCGTGAGATGATAGTCTCATGAAAATGGAACAGATAATACACTATATTCGCAAAGGAGAATGTAATACCTAGGAGGAGTTTCCATAACAATAAAACATATTATACTCCCAAACCCCGAAGGAACGGGAGAATATTCTCCTGATAACAGATAATACACTACCCCCCCCCCCGACAAAAAAGGAGAATGTCATACCTTGGAATATTGTCTCATTACAACAACACAGATAATACAATACCTCCCTAAAGGAGGAAGTAATGCATGGGATATAGTTTTATGATAATATAACAGATAAAGAGTACTCCCACCAAAAAAGGATAAGGTAATAGCTGGGAAGGTTGTACAATGATAATAGAAGAAATACTACATAACCCCTACCCCCCAAAAAGGTGAAGTTAATGTCTGGAACGATTATACCATGACGAGCGAACATATACTACCCTTAAAAGAAGAGTTAATGCCTGGGAGATTGGTATCATAACAAAGGAACATACACTACGCCACTACTCAAAGAGGAAAGTTATGCCTGTGAAGATGGTATCATGACAACAGAAAAAATATTACACACACACTTAAAAAGTAGAAGGTAATTCCTGGGAGGATAGTATCATGATGAATTAGGATTATTCGGGAGAACAGCTAGAAAGTAAACAATTCTTTCGTCTAACGACCGCGAAAAGCCACATTTAATGAACTGCTGATTACTGGTGTAACATTTCTGGATCAGATAGAAAACTGTAAGTTAAATTCAATTCAATTCAAATTATTTGGCAATTAGTAAACCAAGCATGTTTCAGTGGCCATGTAGGGAAAAGGGTTGTCGAAATTTACACATGGGACGATACAGTAGCCCAGCATATGTCCAAATTAACCTTGAATTACTGCAGGTATTACCTTTCTTACGAAACTATTTTAAGGTGCAGGGATCCTGATCGAGATGTTCAATCGAGACCGACGGTGAAATAGTTTCTTGTGGTGACCGCGTAGACATCTTTCTGGTGCAGGAGTAAAGATTAAGGCTTAGGGTATATCGTAATGACCATTGAGGTGATTGTAAACCAAAATGAGATCATCGTGTAATCGTTGGCGCTCAAGAGAGAAAAGGTTAAGTTTCTTGTGTTGGTTTTCATAGGATAGATTCCATAAACTCTGCACCATTCGAGTAGCCACAACCGAAGAATTTTACCCGGAATAGTGTTGGGAGCATTTTACAATTAAAGTATAAGCGGCCTTGTTAAAGGTGATTGACGATTCGATAGAGTGGGTTATATGTATCTAGAAGGAGATTATATATTTTTTCCATATTTGACTTGCCAAATGAAACTGCGAGCCATTTATCAGAATTATAACTGCCCCGTTCATAATCCGCAAAAATTAATGCAATTGTTTTAATCTCCACAAATTAGAATTATCGAATGGCTTCAACATAGTCCGGATTAAAATCCAATCAAACAGGTATGCAATTATGCTTCAAAACAGATGTTAAAAGCCCAAAAGGTTAAAACAGTTGTATGAATATATCTAGAAAGTATGACAAAACATATCCTAGGAGTTTTGTACTTTTTATCACAATTCCATGGATAGGCGCTGTGAGGGTGTTATCCTGAACAAGGAATACGGAAGTAGGTATTGATGATTAATTCGTTTTTATTGCTCTTTTTTCTATAACTTTTGCTTTAAGTAAAATAATGCGTAGCTTGTATTTATTTAATGTTTCTGGAAAAATTTAAAGATTTGTATTAATATAGCCTACAAAGTTTAAAGTTGAATGAAATTATAAAGTGTTAACATCATTCGAGTTAGAAATACATTTTAGATAAAGTATTTTAAGTAAAAAGAAAATCCATATAGTTTTATTAAAAATACCAGCAAATATATGCGACCGGAGGGAGCATATTTTTGCTGATTGTTTTATGTAATTGATCATTAAAGTGTGTGTTTGTGTTTTTTACAACTACTACAATCAATGACTATGACAACGTAACACAACTGTTCGTACTAAAACTGTAACATTTACATCAACTATAAACAATACAAGTATTCGTACTACTATTACTACATCAACAACAACTACTACCTTGATAATCAACTATTCGTACTCCTACAATAACTTCAACAACTACTACCAGCAACGTGTTGACTATTCGTACTAATATTACTACTACTACTACCATCGCCCTGACTATTACTACTATTATTACTACTACTACATGATGCAACAAATGTGTGCTTTAAAACATAATCTCTAATAAGATTAAAGAAAACACATTTTAATAAAAAAATCAAAGTAAATATATCATTTTTGAGCGACTCGTACAATAAATCTCAAAGAATGTGTTGTTTATATGTTATTAATCAAATAACGCGTCCCTGTTTTGTGTCAATCTCTCTCTCTTTCTCTCCTCTCCTCTCTCTCTCATTCTTTCTCTTCCCTCTCTCTCTTTCTCTTTTTTTTCTTTCTCTCCTTATCTCTCTCTGTTTATCTCTCGCTTTCTCTCATTCTCTTTCTTTAAATAGGACTTTCTGTGCGTTCAAATAATAAAACGGCGATAACTAAATGTTGAATGGCAGCCTGCTGTTCCATAATATTTACTTGCAATCTAATATAATTACGTAACTCAATTATATAGATTAAAACCAATGTCTTTAATTAACTCTATTTATAATTTTTATTAAACTCTGAAGAAAAAAATAATCATAAGTGTATATTTGCGAATAGTAATTTATTAGAAGCTGTAAAACAAATCAATTATGTAAATTTGAAAGACGCGTGATGTGTGCGGAAGCTTTGGAATGCGTGTATATAGGAGTTGATAAGTAGATATAAAAAGAGGCCGATCAAAACTCATACCATAGTTTCGGCTTCAGACAGATAGATACATAATCTCTATTATTAATAGATATTTTCACGAGAATAAAGATTTCAGCATATGTTTTAAATTCATTTATTCCAGTGTATATGCTATATGTTGCTATAATGATCAAGAAAGTAATGTAATATCATAAACCAATAATGTCACTGTTGATCTTACTTATTATGTCAATTTGTGGAATAGTTCTTATTTTAAATAAAGATTATCTGTATTCACCATTTACCATTTTGCTGTTATTGGCTAGCTATAGAGGTTTTCTACATTGACTTTTAGCCTGATACTTGTAACATACGGTTGACTACATTTTAGAAATGCATGACTCCACACTTATCTCCCTTTATGATTAAAATAACTGAAAAATTATGTTACGATAAACGTTCTATAATACAATATGTATGCGTAAACATTAGCAACATTCACCTGCATTATACTAGTTCGGACAGCCAACCCCAATCACAGCATAGCGATACCATTAATCCTTATTAATAAATGTTTAGAGGTTGAAAATAAAAGTTAACTTGTTAATGATTGTCGCCAACTGAACTCACATGATTTTTGTGTTTGAGTTTGTTTTCTAAATGTATAGGGTGGCATCCGTCAGTCGCAACGACTATGGATCAGCGCCGTATTGGGATGTTGTTTGTGTGCATTTTTTGTGTGACTTTAGATACCAATTCTTGATTTGAATGGTCTACTACAGCGTTGACATACGACGTCTGTTGTGTAATGTGTCACCTAGGCTTGTTGATCTGCATGTTGGCTCGCTCTTCTTTTACATTTCATCGCAGCGTTTTCATCGTGGAGGGTCTTCTCACTGATGATCATTCCCTGACGATTTTTTTCCAGATCTGTCAGCTGCAGAAGCTTCCCAAGTATTAATGTCAATTAAGCAAGCCTTCATATCATGCTTGCAGACATCCTTGAAGCGGCGATGGAGACGACCCCTTTTTCTTGAGCCTGAGGCAATCTCGCCGTAGAGAAGTTCTTTAGGGATGCGCTCATTATCCAGACTGCGCACATGTCCCAGCCAGCGAAGACGTCGCTCACACTGTAGGGAGTAGATGGATGGAATGCCTGCTCTAAATCTAGTTCAACGTAATTAAATCTTGCGAGTGTTAGTCCCTTCATCGACAGATATTTCTCACATAGAGTGTCGCGACATGTTGTTCCTAGATTTTTAGTTGTCAAATCAAATTATAATTCTTACTTCTTTTTATCTAGTTGGATTAATAAGACATTTGCGGGAAATCCGTCCCCTTCAAATGGTTTCTATTTTTGACTGTGGATTTAGAAGAAGAACATTGATTATTTTTACGGTTAAATAACATATATATGTTGAGAACCGATAAAATAAATGTTATTGCTATGCGGAAGTAACCATAACTATCAAAATAACATAACGATATATATTTATATATAGCAGATGTGTATGTAAACAGTTCATCATTCAAACTCCTCGGCCTAATCTTCACAGATAACATGAACTGGAATAAATAGATTGGACACATTGCCAAGGCTGCTGCAAAGAAGGAGGGCTCCCCCTACCGAGCCAGTAAACATTTCACGCCTGACATTATCCTATATCTCTACAAAGCCACCATCCGCCCATGCATGGAGTATTGTGTTCACATTTGTGCTGGTGCATCATCCGCTAGTCTCTCGCTCTTAGACAAGGTCCAAAAAAGAGTCGCCAACTTGATAGGTCCTTCACTATCCACCAAGCTCCAGTCCCTGTTCCATCTCCGCAATGTTGCTTCCTTGTTCCTGTTTTACAAGTACTTCAATGGATTGTGCTCTGATGAGCTTGCTGCTCTGGTACCCCACGACGTAAATTCACTAGACCAAACCGACAATCTGCCAAATCCCATCCATTCACTGTGGAGGTCCCCAGATGCCGAAGAGCAGCCTTCTACTGCAAAAGCTTCTTTCCTCGTGCTACTGGATTCTGGAACTCCCTCCCTACTCCCTGCTTTTCTGGACTTTACTGGCATACAGAAATTTAAAACTAATATAAACAGACATCTCGCTGCGCAGCTCCTAAATTTGGTTGACCTCCCCAAAACCTTCACCCTTTTTTCTCAGTAGCCCCTTACGTCTACAGTGGCGGCCTGTCTTGTATAGTAAAATAAAATGAACTATGTTTAAAAAAAGAAAAGAAAATGTTAATACCTAAATAAAGCGGAGATAAGTAACTGTCTGCCGACTTACCTAAGTTCCTTACTAACTTCGTAAACCTCCAAAGTCATGTTGATCTTTTCCCACATCGTAGACGAAGAAACATTAACAGAGCAACGAGTCGGAACGCATGATATCCTCGTGGCATCGGACTACTTTTTTTCTAATGGAAATCGTTCTTTTTCGAAGACCTCTTACTTAAAATTTAAAATAACAACTGACATGTTTTACCCCCGTAGATTTCAATGAAGTTATATTCTACTCTGACAGATAGGGCTGAATTAATTTTTATTTGAAATATAACTTCCTACAGTACTTCCACTTTTTTTTAAATCCCTAAATATCTTCCAATTAATTATAATGGCCGTGTACCTAAGAATGTACCCATGCTTCTATCGATAGACAAGAGCGATTAACATGTGCAGCAGAGCGTTGTAATAGTTATCGTTTTATTTTAAATCGATGATTTCAGATCGAATATTTCCTAAGCATTGGCTTGAAAGGAATAATTCTCTTATTGAAATTGAAAATCTTGCTACTTTTTTTCCTTTTATTTGGTCCGTAGCCATCTGAGATGTGTGCCAATTTCGCTCACAATGTCATTTTCCTAATTGTTTTCATGTTAGGTTTTTATATCCTGGCTCCAAATAGACCGCCATCGATAAAATATTACCTGATTTATTTGGAACTTGATCATCATTATTATTATTATTGTTATTATTATTATTATTGTTATTATTATTGTTATTATTATTGTTATTATTATTGTTATTATTATTATTAGAATTATCCAACCATCTTTCCAGCGACCTTAAGAAAAGATTTGATGTAAGTCTTTTATTTGATGTTTAGAGTGAAGGTCAGTCCTAGAAGCTTATCTAAGCAAAGGAACTTATGTAAAATGATAGTCATTAATTTCAATTGAGACAAAATGAGGTTCCAAGCGTTGGTAGTAAAGAGGGAGAAGCTTGGATTTAGATTTATTAAAAATTACCAGTCACCTTTTTTGCAATTGCGCTCGTCATGGCGAGTACGTATTTTTATTGGATGCCGGCTACATCCAGCCTCGGTTTTGACCTCATTCGTATGTTCGCATGTATTGGGTACTCCGGACAGATATTGTTGACACCCATGACATATCGAACGCCGCATCTTAAATGCTCTCTTTCAACTGTTTTGCCTATTCGTCAAAATAACAATACTGTTATATTCCTCTAATCATTTCTTAACTCGTGTGAATTGTAAATTTATGATTGAGTATTTCCTCAGTGCATTGTCCCAAATATACACAAGTATATTTAATCATCCATTATCTGTGTAGCCCCCTCCCCAACACTTTGTCACATGGCACATCTTTACATGTCGAGTTTCATTCTTATATCCTGGCTAAACACTCTAGCCATGATTATTAGTGAAGTTAGCTTAGTTTTATGTTTGCTAGTAGTTTCAAATGATGTATATACGCGGTATTGGATTTCCCCACTTATACTTGTGTAGTACTATCCTATATTGTATTACCTTTGTATGTTTCCCAGTTGCAGTAGAGTTATGACAGTAATGACAAAAGTATAGTTATTACAGTTATGATAGTTATGACAAAAGTATAGTAATGACAGTTATGATAGTTATAACAAAAGTATAGTTATGACAAAGGTATAGTCATGCCAGTTATAATAGTTATGACTAAAGTATAGTTATGACATTTATGATAGTTATGACAAAAGTAAAGATAGATAGTTGTGATAGTTATGATAATGATTACATGAGTATAGTTATAACAGTTATGATAGTTATGACAAAAGTATAGTTATGACAGTTATGATAGTGATGAAAAAAGTATAGTTATGAGAGTTATGATAGTTATGACAAAAGTATAGTTATGACAGTTATGATAGTTATGATAGTTATTACAAAAGTATAGTTATGAAAGTTGTAATAGTTGTGACAAAAGTATATTTATTAGAGTTAAGATTGTTATGATACGTATTACACAAGTATAGTTATTACAATTATGATAGTTATGACAAAAGTATAGTTATGACAGTTATGATAGTTATGACAAAAGTATAGTTATAGCAAAAGTATAGTTATGACAGTTATTATAGTTTTGACAAAAGTATAGTCATACTAGTTATGAAAGTTAGGGCAAAAGTATAGTCATGCTAGTTATGATAGGTACGACAAAAGTATAGTTGTAACAGTTTTGATAGTTATGGCAAAAGTATAGTTATGATAGTTATAATAGTTATTACAAAAGTATAGTTATTACAGTTGCTACAGTTATGACAAAAGTATAGTCATGTCAGTAATTATAGTAATGACAAACGTATAGTTATTACAGTTAGGATAGTTATGACAAAAGTTTAGTTATGATAGTTATGATAGTTATGACAAAAGTATAGTTATGATAGTTAGGATAGTTATGACAAAAGAATAGTTATGATAGTTATGATAGTTATGACAAATTATAGTCATGCCAGTTATGATAGTTGTTATAGGTCCATACCTATATGACGAACAGTTGGAATCGTCTATTCCTAATAAAATACTGGAAGCATTTAGGCTTCTTGTAAATGGATTGAACTTGAGTCTACCCTGGCAGTCAGGACTGATATACCACTTCTCTGTTTCTCTGTGCATATCTTTAGTTAAGATAAAGAATCTCTCTGAAAAATGCATTTATGTATTCTCCATCTGCTAGTATCAGTTTGTATTTTATGAGTTGTTTCTCCATACAGTTTATAATCGTATTTAGTATTTTAAACATATTTACATTATCCATTTTTGTGAAGTGTGTTGTATGCTTTCTTGTTGTCGAATCATATATTTTCTATGTTCTTTTTTTTCTGATTTTAATTTTTCCAGTATCTTTTGGCCAATGAATTTCTCGTCTCCAGCATATTCTCAGTTTCTCAACGAGGCTGTTCGAATAGTGATAAATTGTTGGCTAAGATCTGGTGTTGATGTTTTATACTGTGTTAGTAAGAAAATCATAGGTCTGTAATTACTTGGAATGTGTTTTCTTTTCGCTGTCATTTAGATTAACGGGGTCCATTGTTTAGTCATATACTTGTATGGTATGCTTGTTTTCAATATAATATATGTAAGCTGTTTGTTCGTCTTTCATTTTGAGTATTACATTTCCTGAATCATAATCCATGTTTTCCATCGTTGCAAGGTTGTACGATTTTACCATATCTTTGAGGATTATTTTCTATATTTGGGTTTCTGTTTTATTCTCTAATTTTTGTAAAGGATTTATTAATGTTTCACACTATCTGAGTTGTTGTGTGGTGTTGTTATCTTCCCCATATATTGCTCCAGAAATATATAATTCTTGTCGCATCTGATTACTTTTTTGTTCTTCTTTCATTCATGTTTTGATAAAAAATATATTTCATTATTCACAAACACTATGGTTTGTGTGTACTGTTAAGATTTGTGGCTAATTTTCTGCTCCTTAGTAAACGGCCATTGAGTCTGCGGAGGATATATTTGCTATGTTGTGCCATTAAAACTTTTCACAGTTAGTAGGCAGGTTATCGGTCTGTAGTTGGTTAGGATCGTTTCTTTTCGCTGTCCTTTTGGCTTATGTTGTCCTCGTTTTACTCATACAGTCTAGTATGTATGTTCCGAATATGAATTCCCCGTCTGTTAGTCTATTTTATTATTATTTCTTACCCATAAGGAGTTTTTATATAAGTCATCAACTGCGATCACTGATCTACAAAAATAAAATAGTGTTTTCCTTCGAGTCTGTGTTACAAAAAATCTAGCCAGATATTCCGTACTCTGTGATCTGTGCTCTTTCGATCATTATTGTAAATCACATTGCGTTCTCGTACCAGTTGTTTGTCATTTAGTTCTCGCCAGTAATGATGGAAATCTTTTTCTGTCATTTCAATAAGCGATCTAATTACTCCTGTGTTTCATTCGAGGTGTAGATGGTGCTGTCCTACTTATAGATTGTCAATCCCCACGATCATTTTCTGTGTTACTAATCGATGTTGGTACAACCGTATGATTCTTTGAGGAAGGGGGATATTATTATTATTATTATTAGTAGTAGTAGTAGTAGTAGTAGTAGTAGTACTAGTAGTAGTATATTTTTTGAAATGGTAATCCCATAATAATTGTAGTTCCGCTCACACTACGTAAATGATATGACTTTATTACTTATTTCTTTCCATGAGTTATCAAAAAAAATATGTGGTCACATTCTAGAAAGAAGAAAGCCAAATAATAATCGGTTAGATTACATCAGCGTATTTTTGTCATTGCAGGTCATTACGTTCATTGCCGTCCTTATCAATTCCCAAACCCCATCGTGTTAGATTGTGAAGAGTAGAACGATAAAATACCAAGCAGTAATTGCACGAGCAGATCCAGTAATGTTTTTTAAAATAATGATTGACTTGATAAAAGCATAAGTAAAAAGGATACGTAACACCCGACCCTTTCTGTGCATTCTTACTCTATTTTTTTCGACGCATCTACGTTTCACTTCCTAGTAGAACCTATTAGTTCTCTAGAGGGAAAGACAATATCAAAAAGAATGAATGACAAAGTCTAGCAATAAAAAAAAATATTATGTTTCGGAATGTTTTAGATGAGGGGTGATAATTTGTAGAAATTGGTATATTCGGACTACTGTTCTCATCCTGGGTGTTTTTTCTCAGAACTTTTCGGCCGATGTAACCTCCGACCTTCTTCAGGTGTACTTTGTCGAACTCGGGAATCTTTCTGGCGAACTCGGGAATCTGGACGGAATTTCGAATGAAACGAGATCATGCTACCCCCGTGGATTTAACCACGGGGGTAGCATGATCTCGTTTCATCTGCCATGACTGGGAAGAAGTATTCAGTAATTCGCAAATCTTCGTATCGCAAGGACCCGTGGCGCAGTGGATGTAGTACTACTAAAATTCAGTTCTAAGTGATAGTCATCTGGTTGAAGGTTCAATCCTTAGTGCGGGCGATACGAAGAATTGCAAATTACTGAAGACTTCTTCCCAGATGGAACGAGATCATGTTACCCCCGTGGATTTAATAAAGGGTTCTGTTCGAAATTCCGTCTAGATTCTCGAGTTCGCCAGAAAGATTCTCGAGTTCAACAAGGTACACATGAAAAAGATCGAAGGTTACATCGGTCGAAACGTTGTGATAAAAACACCCAAGATGAGAACAGTAGTCCCAATATATTAAATTCTCCAAAACGATATTATTTTTATTGACAACTTTCCTAAGATAAAGATAGATAATGTGAAGAATGAGAGCTCAACAAGTGTAAGAACGTTTTCGTGAAATAAAAGTGGATGTTGTAAGTAACAAAATTGAGTATCCGTGTTTGTATTGGCTGGTGCCGCAGCGTTTACCTGTGTAAATCGGATAGGCATGAATATGTGTGTATATTACCGTTCCTGTTTCGCCAGCGAGAGAGTCTATGTACGAACTCTATCAATGCGTTCGGTGAGCGGCATGTGTGTGTGTGTTTGGCTAGGCTATGTATGCCTCTCGTCAGGGGTGTGCTATTGACGAGTGTCTTTCAGTCCAAATAGCTCAGCTAAATTGTGACGTACATAATCGTGTTTTCCATGAGATAAAATAGGAAAAGAGAAAGAACATTTTTTGGGTTTTGTATAGTAGACGCTGAAATTCAGAGTGAATATCATCACTTCTCTGATTGGCTGAAAGAAACTGGTGATTAAAAATGTTTTTCAATCACGAGTCGATATGTAAAACAACATTCAATGTTTCTGCTACTTCGAATAACAGTTCTTTCTTTTGCAACACAGTTTGCTCACTCCACTCTTATCTAAAATAATTCAAATTTAGTGTTCAAAAAGAAAACATACAAGATACTGGCGCCGGTGAGAGCACATATCTATGTACTGTCCATAGATAAGCTTTCTCCTTTTATTTAAGACAATATTATTAATACCGGCATGAATGGTATTCTTTCAGTTTTACGATGTACAACACTATCTGTCGGTTATATTTTATGAACGCTGCATCTATGACACACTGTCATAAACGCTTGCATCCTTAATAGATATAATTCGAGATTGGAAAGATGTTAAAAATCTAGATGACGCTCCGAAATATAGATAGACAGATAGGGATACTAGAAGTATTGTTAAAAAAAGGTATGTCCAGAAACTAGGAATAGTTTCGAAAAATCTGTTCTAAGAAAAACACACAAAATATTTTTCGTTTACGAATACGCATATAAAAAAGTCATTGTTTAATAGGCGTAAGTATATAAGTGGTCACATTACATGTGATGTATGGTCAGTTCTGAATGAGAGAATATTACACATCATGTGTTCTTCCCAAATATAGCCTAAATAAACAATATTATACAAAAAAGTTCATGAAATGTGTGTTTTGTTAGAATATTATTTATTACCCAAATGTACTTGTTAACTCGCAAAGGAGTGTGTTTGCGAGTATTCATCTGGTGATTTCGATTCATAAGTCAGCGTTGAAAAGTACATAGGAAACCAGGGTCATCGGGTCAACGAGTATGCACTCAAATGTTGCATCAACCTGCAATGCCTGGAGGCGGACGTGACGTTACATGCCTTAAATGGGGAGAGGGGCCTATTTAACTAAGCAGATGGATCGGAAGCTATGGGTGTGAACACGTGCGTTTAGAAATGATTAATAGATATGATTAATCCACAATTAAATCTCTTTCCCTCTCTCTCTTTCTCTCTTTTAACTATCTCTCTCTTTCTCTCTCTACCCCCGCCCCAACTGGTTAGCGACTTGGAACAGACGATCCGGGCGAATAAACTTTTTCTTGTCTTCAACCTATTTTTCTCGGGTATTAACTAAATTGTTTGCAGGTAACATTTCCTCAGTCTGGCAGCATCATGTAGGGTGAGCATGCAGGAACGTTCGGCCGGCAATGTATGCTCATGGGCGTCTATGCATTTTATTTTATTGCGATTTACGAGACATTATATCCAAGAAAGTATCATTGTTAACGAAACTCTATTGTTGCAGAAAAGAGAGTCTGTGTTTGTAATAAGTAAACTCTTTATCCTTTCTTTTTCATAGATCGTATTTTCATGCTTGAGATACTATTGAAGAAGAGATAACCCAAAAAACATTTCTGATTTATCGTTTATGGCTTCAATATATTTTACAAAACAGTTGGGTTTTTTTTATTATATATTATTGTATTGAGGATAACTTTTTTCTAGACATATTTGTCTTCTCAATCTACTCATGACAAAGAAAATGCAAGCACTGTGTAATTTTCCTGAGAGGTTGTCTGTCTAGCGCAATGAATTGTAGATAAGTTCTAGGGCTGCTCTCTAATTAGACTTATCTACCTCACAAGCTCTCTCAATTATAGAGATATACTGCAAGAATACACGTCCTAGGACAGGGAAAATTAATTCCGCGAACAGAACAGTTCTGCACTACATGTATGTAAATCAATATATAATTATACTAAACCGTATGTCTAGAATGCTTATTCGAATTTTAATCAAAATTCATTAAATTTGTCTGATTACTGTAAAAAACTGAAAGCGTAAGCTTAAGGGGTCTTAATAAAAAATTGAAATTTAAGGAAACTTGCTTCATTGGTTGTTAATGACTATGGATAAAATTCAATGCAGATATATTTGATTGTTCAAATGGACGGTTTTGTTTGTATTGTGCTTCTCTAAAAACCGTTGGAAGTCTTCAAAGAAATTTTGGAAATATGCATTAATCAACGATTAATACCTATTTTAAAAATTACAAAAAATATTCAGAGGCATCAGAATTTACAGTAAGATATTCTACTCTATTATGCTCCCATTTGTTTGAAACTAAATTAAACTCACTATACCTTATATCATGCCCATTTACAACTAGCAGCTGTGTTCCAAAATTCATCATGATCCGTTTATTAGTTTAGGAGTGAATCGTGTAAATACAAACATATT
>OY744516.1:212668865-212673865 GCA_963556195.1 Sepiola atlantica
TTTGTCTCGGTTTGTCTTGCTCAAGTTTTAATATTATTTCTTTGATCTACAACACTTGAGTTTAAAGCGTCATTTGTCTCGGTTTGTCTTGCTCAAGTTTTAATATTATTTCTTTGATCTACCACACTTGAGTTTAAAGCGTCATTTGTCTCGGTTTGTCTTGCTCAAGTTTTAATATTATTTCTTTGATCTACAACACTTGAGTTTAACGCGTCATTTGTCTCGGTTTGTTTTGCTCAAGTTTTAATATTATTTCTTTGATCTACAACACTTGAGTTTAAAGCGTCATTTGTCTCGGTTTGTCTTGCTCAAGTTTTTATATTATTTCTTTGATCTACAACACTTGAGTTTAAAGCGTCATTTGTCTCGGTTTGTCTTGCTCAAGTTTTAATATTATTTCTTTGATCTACAACACTTGAGTTTAAAGCGTCATTTGTCTCGGTTTGTCTTGCTCAAGTTTTAATATTATTTCTTTGATCTACAACACTTGAGTTTAAAGCGTCATTAGTCTCGGTTTGTCTTGCTCAAGTTTTAATATTATTTCTTTGATCTACAACACTTGAGTTTAAAGCGTCATTTGTCTCGGTTTGTCTTGCTAAAGTTTTAATATTATTTCTTTGATCTACAACACTTGAGTTTAAAGCGTCATTTGTCTCGGTTTGTCTTGCTCAAGATTTTATATTATTTCTTTGATCTACAACACTTGAGTTTAAAGCGTCATTTGTCTCGGTTTGTCTTGCTCAAGTTTTAATATTATTTCTTTGATCTACAACACTTGAGTTTAAAGCGTCATTTGTCTCGGTTTGTCTTGCTCAAGTTTTAATATTATTTCTTTGATCTACAACACTTGAGTTTAAAGCGTCATTTGTCGCTGTTTGTCTTGCTCAAGTTTTAATATTATTTCTTTGATCTACAACACTTAAGTTAAAAGCGTCATTTGTCTCGGTTTGTCTTGCTCAAGTTTTAATATTATTTCTTTGATCTACAACACTTGAGTTTAAAGCGTCATTTGTCTCGGTTTGTCTTGCTCAAGTTTTAATATTATTTCTTTGATCTACAACACTTGAGTTTAAAGCGTCACTTGTCTCGGTTTGTCTTGCTCAAGTTTTAATATTATTTCTTTGATCTACAACACTTGAGTTTAAAGCGTCATTTGTCTCGGTTTGTCTTGCTCAAGTTTTAATATTATTTCTTTGATCTACAACACTTGAGTTTAAAGCGTCATTTGTCTCGGTTTGTCTTGCTCAAGTTTTAATATTATTTCTTTGATCTACAACACTTGAGTTTAAAGCGTCATTTGTCTCGGTTTGTCTTGCTCAAGTTTTAATATTATTTCTTTGATCTACAACACTTGAGTTTAAAGCGTCATTTGCCTCGGTTTGTCTTGCTCAAGATTTTATATTATTTCTTTGATCTACAACACTTGAGTTTGAAGCGTCATTTTTCGCGGTTTGTCTTGCTCAAGTTTTAATATTATTTCTTTGATCTACAACACTTGAGTTTAAAGCGTCATTTGTCTCGGTTTGTCTTGCTCAAGTTTTAATATTATTTCTTTGATCTACAACACTTGAGTTTAAAGAGTCATTTGTCTCGGTTTGTCTTGCTCAAGTTTTAATATTATTTCTTTGATCTACAACACTTGAGTTTAAAGCGTCATTTGTCTCGGTTCGTCTTGCTCAAGTTTTAATATTATTTCTTTGATCTACAACACTTGGGTTTAAAGCGTCATTTGTCTCGGTTTGTCTTGCTCAAGTTTTAATATTATTTCTTTGATCTACAACACTTGAGTTTAAAGCGTCATTTGTCTCGGTTTGTCTTGCTCAAGTTTTAATATTATTTCTTTGATCTACAACACTTGAGTTTAAAGCGTCATTTGTCTCGGTTTTTCTTGCTCAAGTTTTAATATTATTTCTTTGATCTACAACACTTGAGTTTAAAGCGTCATTTGTCTCGGTTTGTCTTGCTCAAGTTTTAATATTATTTCTTTGATCTACCACACTTGAGTTTAAAGCGTCATTTGTCTCGGTTTGTCTTGCTCAAGTTTTAATATTATTTCTTTGATCTACAACACTTGAGTTTAAAGCGTCATTTGTCTCGGTTTGTCTTGCTCAAGTTTTAATATTATTTCTTTGATCTACAACACTTGAGTTTAAAGCGTCATTTGTCTCGGTTTGTCTTGCTCAAGATGTTATATTATTTCTTTGATCTACAACACTTGAGTTTAAAGCGTCATTTGTCTCGGTTTGTCTTGCTCAAGATTTTATATTATTTCTTTGATCTACAACACTTGAGTTTAAAGCGTCATTTGTCTCGGTTTGTCTTGCTCAAGATTTTAATATTATTTCTTTGATCTACAACACTTGAGTTTAAAGCGTCATTTGTCTCGGTTTGTCTTGCTCAAGATTTTATAGTATTTCTTTGATCTGTCACTTTTCAGTTTGAAATGTTATTCAAATTATATTTTGATCAGTGTGTGGCGCTTATCTTAATCTGGTACGTCCACGTATCTCTGTAGGAGAGTGTCCACCTATTTTAGTTCACACTGATGTTTAAAATCGCGTTTTCATCGCGAAACATGTCGATTAAAGATTGTTTTTCGTTTTTCGCATTTTTTATAAAACTTATACTTTTATACAATCCTGTCGGAGCAATGGATTCTTTAAAGACAATCATTTATTTTTGTGGAATGTTAAGGTCATCCATTGTTTTGCCGATTCTTGTTCTCATCCTTCTTGTAGCGGCAAACTGTTTAATGCTATTTTCATTCTAAATGGACAATAATAGACGTGTGTGTGTTTACTGTATTGGTAACAGAAAGATTATTTTTATAAAGGTCGTTTAAGAGAATGTGTTTTTAAAGCGTTTTAAGATTTTTCCTTAAGATAGTATACAGCTTGTAAAATGTTCTGAAATGGTCTTTAGAAATATAACGACACAGATGTACTGGGACTGTATATGAGATATAGACACGATACTGGTCTATTAGTAGATAAAATCACGTGATGTGTTTACTTACTAACTAAAAGCACCGTCTACGCTTGCTGGAAGCTTATAACAAAATAAATAAAGAACGACACGTCGATATATTTATATAGCTTTACTACAATTAGACAAGGTATAAATATACCACCCGCCTTCATGTTAGATTCTCCCTAAATTAACGGGAAGCCCGAGAGACTATCTATCAAGGAGTTCAATAATTATTTTTAAAACAAGACCATACCTCTTGTCTTCAACGCTAAACCACTGCGATTCACCGATCACTGAAGTACTCAAAATGTAATAGTCTCTGGGGTCTGCTGTCGTCTCTTGATGGCTACCCCTCTCTGGAGGCTGCATTCTTCCGCTGAAATCAAAAGTCAGCACAATAAAACACAAAAGAAAGATATCGAATTCGAACTTGAATTCGTAGAAAAGCCATTTTATTTTAGTGTTGCCTCGATTTTTTCTAGCGATTTTGAGAAGAACGATTGAGGCTGCACATTTGTAAGACCTTGCACTTACTTTCTTTATCATTTCTTATCACGTCCGATCGATTCGGCTTCAAAGTCACAGTGTCCAGAACTTTTCGCTCCTACCCTATCTGATGCAACGTCATTTCTTCTATCAAGAAAGATGCCTTTAATTTAAAACACCCTCCGGGCGAACATATATTCTTAAATAATTTCTAGTCGACGTACCTTAACATTTAAAATTCATATCTATATATACCATTGTAGGATAACATCTGTATAGCAACTGGTCTAGAAGAAATAAATTTCCCAAATAACACACATACTTCTTTACTTATCTCAATATTTATTTCAATGATCTATGGTTACTCGTTGCCATTATAATGTCGAATCATAAGAATTGCCGTTGAGGATGGCACAAACTCTTATTACTAACAACTTATCGCTGTGCCAATGGTCATTTAATGGTTGACTATATCATCTCTCAACAAGGACGTAGTCAATAAAAGATTAATTTTGTCAAATCTTAAGCAGTATTTATAAATGATATGTTCAAATCATATAAAATGGGTTTATTTCCGGTTAAGAAAACAGCGTCTTTTCATTTTTCAACGTCATTTCATCTTCAATCTCTATTACCTCCGCCTCACTTATTTTTGTAGATAATACTTTTGTAGCAAGATATTTAAGCAAAATGAAAGAAAATACTACTAATAATACTAATACTTTTACTACTACTGCTACTACTACTACTACTACTACTAATAATAATAATAATAATAATGATAATAATAATAAAAATAATAATAATAATCATACCAAGTAAAGCTTTCTTTTTAAAATATGATTTCATGATAAACAAGTAAGGAATATCAATAAACATTTAAAACAGATAATAATTAATGAATAAACTAATCTGCGACTGCAACAAAATGCATCCTATAGTTCATTCCAATTGTCTGAATATCAAGGGGTATTTTTTTAATGGTAAATAAATATCTAATTGGAAATTATTGAATTATTCAATATTGTCATTTGATCTATTTATTGTTGTCTCGTATAAAAATTAGCTTCTCTTCAAAAATGTAAGTTTATACAAAAAACGCAAATTACAACATCCTTGTCTATCTATCTGTCTATTTATCTATCTATCTATATATCTATATATCTATCTATCTATATATACAAATGTAGGTTTACAGTTATTAAACTATATATTTAACCTATTTAAAGCTTTTCGAATAACCTAGTTAAAAAACTTCAAATAATAAATGATAACTGTAAATAATATGTATATATATATACATATGCATATATATATATATATATATATATATATATATATATATATATATATATATATATATATATATATATATATATATATATATATATAATAATGGTAATAATCCAGGTGAAAAATATCCACAGGGTGGTAATCCAGAGAATTTTAACCGGGTTTATAAAAAGTGCTCAATATCAAAATAGAGCTTTATATATGATAATTTTATTTACACAGACATGTACAAAATCTGCGACACTGGCATG